>JARYGA010006082.1:0-42351 GCA_030545235.1 Helianthus tuberosus
TGTTTTGCAGGACTGTTCCTCAAGTTCTCTCATAAGATCCAAACCCTCGTTTACAGGCTCCGGCCTAAACACGATTCTTTGGTTCTTCAGAGAGTATGTAGTTTTTGTATAAATTTTTTTGGGTATATATGTTTCGGTTTTATAGAAATTTTTAGGTCCGTTGACTTCCGCTCCCCCGGTCGGAAATCTCAAGCTTCCGACGAGAACATTTCATCAAAATCAAATGATTAAAAAACCTGCAAGAGCGACAAATATGCAGAAGTCCATCAGTGGAGAACCCAGAGCACTTATCAAGTTTAAGAACCTCAAGAACATCCCCCCTCTCACGTGCCAACAGTTCCAGATCTTCATCTTTAACAATCATCCTTCTGAAATGCAAAGCCTTTAAGAAACTGAAAGACTTGGAAAGCACCTCCACCCACGGCGTCGCAAACCCACCCCAGTCCTCCGGTATTAAGCCATACATGGCGGCGCGTGGCTTCCCTTTCAGTTTTAACGATTCAACAAACGGGAATCTTTGCAGTAGCTGTTTAGGTGTGGCTGTGTAACAAAAAGCTATCGTCACGTGCTTACGCGTCCGAGCTTCAACCTCGTACAACCGCCGGCAGACCAACGAGATGGACTGTCGGTCACGTGAGTCGTGTATGTATGATAATACAGATTCGAAAACGTCGCACGTGCTGTTAATCCGTTGGTTGGTGTAGTTCCGGTCATCCATGGTCAAAATTCAAGAAAGAAAGAAGACAAAACAAAGAGAAACAAAACCACTTGAAATCAAAGTGGTTGAAAAAAAAACAATCGGAATATTTGTTGAAAATCCTCGTCATTCCACCATTTTAAAGACTTTGAGAACCTATGTTAGGCAATCGTGTCAACGACTGATTGAACAATTTTCCCTAGGTTCACATCCCAGACACAGTTCAACGATGATTAGACCAGCCTCCATCCTAGTACCGTACAAAAAGTTCTTGGCTTGAAGCTTGATTAGATTTAGCTCGTAAAAAACTTGCTCGAAATGTCTTGGTTTGAAATTGTGTCAATCAAGCTCGGTTAGAAAGTGAGCCCAGCTCGGCTCGTAACGAACCAGATTGGGTCGGTTTAGCTCGCTTGTTGTTTTGGCTGAGCTTAACTCGAATTATTTTACTTATAATATATTTTTTATACACCTTTCTATACTAATAAACAAAAATCTTTTTTGAACACGTGTCATTCTCTGGTAATTTCTCACCCTTATTTTTTTATTTATCTCTTTTATTAAATAATAATAATAATAATAATCAATTTAACTAAATCTATTTATTTCTTTTGTTTTCATAATCTGAAATTGATTTCTTTTTTAACTCTAAAGTTTCAATCTTTGTCAATTTAAGTATAAAGTTTCAATCTTCGGTATTTTAACCCCTTGATTAATTTGATTTTTCACTTCTAATTCAAAAGTTTTTATCTTTTACAATTTAACCACTTTTTTTTTTTTTTTTACTTTCAACCCAAAGCTTTTCATCTTTCGCAATTTAATCTAAACACTTTTTTTTACTTTCAACTTTAGCCTCTTATAAATTTTTCATCTTTCATAAGTTCTCCGTTTAACGTGTCGTTCTAAATTTCTGAGTTAACACGCCGCAACGTGCGTGTGGGGTTTAACGTTTTTTCATCTATTTTTTTCCTGTTTGACATGTCCGTCGCAGCGCGTCTATTTTTCCCGTTTAATAGGTTTGTCGCAACGTGCGAGTCAGAGATCGACTTAGTTATTTTTTTCTCGGTTTTACACATAGGCTCGTGGTCATGTGAGAAACATTTGCCTTTCATCTAACATGATATATAACTAATGAATCCCCTGCCGCATTGCGGCGGGTGGTAATTCTAGTTATTATATATTACAAAAACAATATTATTATTTATATGTATTTAGGAGTAGAGATGGGCATAATAACCGGTTTAAAACCCGACCAGGAACCGGTTCCAGTTCCTACCCGCTGTATAGAAGAACCGGTTCCGGGTTCAAAAAACCCGTAGGTTCTTACCCGGTTTCACATTTCATAAAAAAATAGGTTTCTACCCGATTCCTACCCGGAACCGGTTCCTCCGTAAACAAAAAGAACCCGCTGCATTAAAATAAAAGCGATTACATTATAACCAAAACACATAACTAAACATCATAAAACCAAATATTACTAAACATCATAGCATACCATTAAAACATAACATTAATATAAAACCAAACATCATAACTAAACAGCATAACTAAACATAAGATTAACATAAAACACACTCAACCCAACATCACATAAATACACTAAACCTTCGAAGAACCGGTTCCGGATGATTCACCGCCTTCACTTTTCTTCGTCGTAGCCTTTGTCACCGGACAATGACGGTCGGTGTGTTTTTTAAGCGTCGAGTTCGCCATAGCCTTCATGAACTTCCCGCAACCTTTGCACCGTCCCATTTTATGGCTATCGGACATCAAGCACAGATCAAAGTGCTTTCAAACTTGGGGTTTCTTTTGGTTTCCAAAACCATGACCACTTCATCGTTGCACACCATAACCGATTTGAATTTTGAGGTGTGACTTGAAAGTTGAAACCGATTTGAGTGGGAGTAAGTTTTGTTTGATGGTGATATGCATATAAATACTTGAAACCGATTTTAATGGCAATAAAGCGATTCCTAACAGCTTTATATCAGCTGGAATCGATTCTGGCAGCCTTTTGCAGCTTTTTCTGGAAGTTACCCGGAGGAATCTGTTCCTCCGAGGAACCGGTTACAATGTACCCGGATCGGTTACTAACAGTTCCGGTAAATTTGGTTTGAAACCGGGTAGGAACCGGAACCGGTCAAGAACCGGTTCCTACAAGAATCGGTTCCATTCAAACTCAGTCAAGAACCGGGTACGGTTAGGAACCGGTTCCGGGTATAAAAAGAAATCCGATTTGCCCATCTCTATTTAGGAGTGTAATTTGATATTCATAACATATTTGAAGGTTGATTACTATGCTAATCAATTAATATTGTATTTCGTTGAAATTTAAAACTTATGTCCTGTTGTTGAACTTAATTTTGACTTGTAATGTATTAGGTTGAAATTATTTTGGACATGTTGTTTTGAAGGATTGGATAATATTTTTGACTACTGAATTTTAAGAGTTGTGTATTAATTTTCGTTTTAAAGTCGTGCCAAACCAAGCCGAGCCCGAGCTTAGATTTTTAGCTCAGTTTCAAATCCAAGCCGAGCCAGCTCGGTTTATAATCGAGCCAAGCCCAAGCTTGCCTTGGCTCAGCTCATGAACAACCCTACCCCATCCTCAATGCAAGAGGCTAATTGCATCCACAATTTGGTTTAATCAGCTACTACGTTAGATTTCTACAAACGCATCAAAAACACAATTTTTTTCTCCAACCCTATAAACATTCTTACGGTGCTTGTCTTTCCATATCATCATCACATTTTACATTTTATTATTAAAATACATTCTTTTTATAGTTATACCGTATTTTATTTTCGTGTTATTGAAATTAGTAGAATATATTAATTAAAATTAACATTTTTCTATAACTCGAAATTATAAAAACTTTTTAAAAGTAAGTTTTGTATTAGGGGAAAGTGAGTATGTGGCTGTTACACATCTAACTTTAGACGTAAAACTCATCAAAACGACGTAGTTTTGATAAAAAAAACAATAAAAATTTTGATCAGTTCTTTTTATTTTAAGAAACTAATCTCTTCGAATCCCATCAATTTCATTAATATTGGTTCTTTCTCTCACAATTCAATATGGAGCACTTCCTTCTTCTTGCTCTACCATTGAATACCGGTGAAGAACAATGAACAATTAAAAAAGCAAACCTTAAATTAGTTTGAAGGGAAGCATGAACGTAGATTAATTGATAAGTATATATATTAGTTTGATAGCTGCACACACAGTAGCTATGGAATTTCCAAGATAACAAAAGTATTCATAATTTTCATATGAATTTCTGCCTAACCATTTTAGATATTGAATTTCCAAATCACAAAAAAAAATAATAGTAAGCTAATAGTTTTCATTTGAATTGATTAGGCACGCCATAGAAATGGAATTCCCGAATAACAAAAATATACAAAGTTTGCAATTAAATTGGCTTCTACTGTCCATTCGAAAGTAGCCATTGAAGGCTTTGATTTTAATCCTTCTAGTTGAAATTCAATTTCAATGAAAGCTTGGTTTTAATGATTAACCATTTTTAGTTTTAGTTATAAGATAAAATAATTAAAACGGCGTAGTTTTGGTGTAAAATAATTAAAACGGCGTAGTTTTGGTTTTAATGATTAACCATCTTTACATACTCATGATAAAGAAGCGAATACAGAATCACCTGAGCAAGTTGATGATGAGACACCTGTTGATGTTGACTTAACTGAACCCTGGCTTGAATCCTTCTGTGTCTCTAATATTTCATCTGCAAGTGTAATTGACTGCGCATGTTTAGTCCCATAGCACAAATTCGGATTCGGAACAACGCTTGACGCTGCAAGTGTAATTGACGCCTCAAATAAGTTATACTGAATTATCTTTTTTATGTGTAGGCTGGATTCAGATTCGGAACAACGGCTTACATGTGCATTATGTTTTCTGTCACGACACCGATGGGAATCGCGTTGGGGATGCTATTGTTCTCGATGACATGGTACGGTGATAGCAACCCAAACACGTTAACCATGGAAGGGCTTTTGGGAGATGCATATTCGATACACGGACCCGTTGATACCCCTAGTGACAAATGCATATTCGATATAAATTATAGGCCAGTTTGTTTCTTTTTCATTCAATTTGTACATTATTATTTTTTAATTATAATTAATATAAAATTAATTAACAAATACTAAACGAGTCGAGCCCGAGCCGAGGGCGAGCTTGAAAAATTACTTACGAGCCGAGCTTGAGGTTTTAAAGTCAACACTTGAATCGAGCTAAGCTCGAGCTTTCATATGTTAAACGAGCTCGAGCTTGGTTGAGCTCGGGCTCGGATCGTTTGCACCCCTAGCACTTTTCCGGCATGATGGGACACAAGTTTAGGTTGGTTGAAATGGAGTTTAGTTTGTTATTGAAGATAAAAGAATGTTTTAAAGAAAACAAGAATGTGTGGGTTATTTTTATTTTAGTATTACTTAAAAGGGTATAATCGTAAAATTGTCACTTTCCTTTCTTTTCCTCTCTACTCGGGAATGCAAAAAAAATGTTTATTTTCCTTTCTTTCCTTTCCTTTACTTGAAACTCTGGAACACGCAATAATTTTTATTTGTTCCTTTCTTTTCTCTACTGAACTCTATTTCTTTTCTTTTCTTTCTTTTATTAAACTCGGGAACACAGCGTAACACTGTGTTCCAGAGATCCACTTAAATGGAGAAGAGAAAAGATTTATAAGGAAAGAAGAGGGTAATGTGTTCCAGAGATTTTATTACGTGAAGAAAAGGAGAGAAGAGAAGAGATAGGGGAGGTTTTTTAGAGTTGAATTGTTTCATTCCAAATTGGGGTGATTGGGAGAGAACAGAAGAATTAAAAACCACGTTTCTAATTCACTTCCTTTTTTACCCTTGTAAAACATACGGCGGGTATATCTCCCACAACCCGCCAAATCTTCAACCCACCTTCCATCATCTATCCCCACAACTGCAACTGTTCCATCATTGTTTGGATCTGTAACCTGTTGTGCTCTCCTCAGCGATCAATTGTTCATCTCCCAGGTAACATCACATTCCTATTTCACATCTAATTTTGAGCGTCTTCTCCTTTGTGTGGGTGTTTCTGTTGAAAATTTTGATTAAAGTCATGGGTCCAATTTGGGTTTTGGCTTCTTGAATTGTTTAATTTTGATTAAGTTAGATTGCTTTGATTGTTTATAGCAGAAAATTATGAAGGGCCTGAATTTCCCCTTTGAGAAATGTATGTATGAATACTGGGTAATGATTAATGTTAATCTATAGGTTTATTTAGGTCAAATATTGTTTTAATTTATGGGTAGGTTATTTGATTGGAGGTATTTTGATATTCTGTTGGAGAACTTTTCATTCTGGATGAATATGAGTTGCTTAGCATGTTAGGTATTCAGATAGGAGTGTAAGTTTAAACTGATTTGTCACTAGTTCGTGATCAAAATTAGTCTATAGATTTATTGTGACTGATGTTATGTCTAAATTCATTAGTAGGTTATGTGATTAGAGGTTGTTTTGATATTCTGGCGGAGAACTTTTGATTCTGGATGAATATGAGTTGCTTAGCATGTTAGGTATTCAAATAGGAGCTTGTTTAGTGTAAGTTTGAGCTGATTTGCACTAGTTCATGATTAAAATTTATCTATAGGTTTATTGTGACTGATGTTATGTCAGATGTCATTTAAATTTGTCAGTAGGTTGTATGATTGGAGGTTATTTCGATATTTCGTTGGTGAATTTTTTACTCTGGATGAATATGAGTTGCTTAGCGTGTTAAGTATTAGATAGGAGCTCGTTTAGTGAAAGTTTGCACTCACTTCAGTATACTTAACTGATCTGATCACCTTTACTGTCATGTTATCTAATTAGTTTCGACAAAAAATGAGATCGTGTATGTTGTATCTAATTAGTTCTCTTTCAGTTTTGTTTAGCAATTTTCCTGTTAACGATTGAAGTTATCTGATCTGATCATCTTTCTTGTCACGTTATCTAATTAGTTATTGGTCAAGTGTTACATATTTTGACTTTAAGTTGAGTCAGATCTGACCTAATAGGCTAATAGTTGTTTTAGGTCGTATTTTGTTGAACATAATACCACAAAATTGAATTCTCCTCAACCCTAGTTTCTAGTTTACTCTTATTTGATTTACTAACTCTAATAGACACAAGCATTAATTAAAAAACATGTCAGTGCATCCTACAATAATTTTATAGAACAAGAACGTAAAGTTTTAACTAACAATTTTCTAATCTAATAACAATTTTCAACAGCAAGTAAGTTTACAATGGATAATCAGATACGCGAGGCAGCTGAACTTGTGCGAGCTAGACAATTGCAAGCAGCTAACCTGGTTTGCTTTCTGGTGGCTTTCGTTGCACTACGTAGATTGTCAACCAGAAGTCGTGCTAATTTACCTACTAATGATGAAATTTTACAACGACGATATGTGCGAGAAGAGATGTTACACGACCTTTCAAACGGTTGTAAATGTCGTGAGCTTATCCGCATGAGTGAGAAAGCTTTTATGACATTGTGCAGTATCTTAAAGCGTGATGGTGGGCTTCGAGCTACTCATCTGCTGTGACATAGTATTTGCTGCTCAATATTGATCAGAACAGGTGTCTGCATCCAGCCTGACGTTAGCATCGGTGAACTGATCCAGGTGTGTTTTCTTTACATTTGAATGATCCAGTTTTTATTAAGTTTTACCTTTTGATTAACTGATATAATGCTAAAGTGTGTTTATAAGGTTAAGATGTTTTGTGTTAAAAGGGTATAATAGTAAAATTGTAGCTAGATATTAACTGATCCTGTTTTTTTATTAAGTTTACCTTTTGATTAGCTGAAATAATGATGTGGCTGCTACTTATAATTAAAGTGTGTTTACATAAGGTGGAGATTAGGGGTGCAAACGAGCCGAGCTACTCGCGAGCTACTCGAGCTCGGCTCGAAAAAAAGCTCAAACTAGCCGAGCTTATACGAGCTCGAGCCCGAGCCCGAGCCTAAAAACAAGCTCGTTTAGTAAACGATCCCGAGTCCGAGCTTCGCTTATCGAGCTCGAGCCGGCTCGCGAGCCTTAAATTTGATGATATGAGATTGTACTTTGTTAAAGATGATTATAGTATATTGGATATGATGATGATTGTGGTGTATAAATGATATTATTGAGAGATTTGGGTAATTTTGACCCTCTTTTTCTGCATGAGATAATTAGGCTATTTCTGTAATTAAACATAGTTGCAGGATGTGCTATTATTTGCAGCAACACTAAAAATATATAGAGTAAACTTCTCTTTTGCTCCCTGTGGTTTGGTCATTTTAACGGTTTTGCTCCAATAGTTTAAAAATAGCCATTTTCCTCCCTGATCTTTCAAGTTTGTCGCTAGTTTGCTCCCTAATCTTTCGAGTTTTTCGCCAGTTTCCTCCCTGATGGAGTTAGAGGCTGGGAGCAAAATGAAGATAAGCTAGAAAAATCAGGGAGGAAAATGGCTATTTTTAAACTATTGGAGCAAAACCGTTAAAATGACCAAACCACAGGGAGCAAAACAGAAGTTTACTCAAATATATATTTACACTGACAGTAACAAAAAAAATATATTTACACTGACAGTAACAAAAAATATATATTTACAACTTGTAAATTACAAGATACTTTGATGTAGAGGTAACCACTATCTACACTGACAGTAACAAAAAATATATATTTACAACTTGTAAATTACAAGATACTTCGATGTAGAGGTAACCACTATCTACACTGACAGTAACAAAAAATATATATTTACAACTTGTAAATTACAAGATACTTGACGTGGTGGTGGTGCTTCTGCCGTTTGACCAGGTGGCGCGTAGTACGAAAATTTAGCGAGTGACGGTCTCCCCAACTGTTCGAGTTCACCTGCTTGAATGCAGGGGACCTTCGGGTATTTTGCACCTGAATACGCTATTGTCGGAAGAGCGTCGCTGATGTCAGACATTTTCAGTTTTGGAGTTGTGCTTCTAGAACTTATTAGTGGCCCACATCCAATTTATAAATCAACTGACAAAGGGGGAGAAGAGAGCCTTGTCATATGGGTTAGTGATTAATATAATTAGATTCTTTGGTCTTGCCATGTTATATACTTGTATATATGAACTATGAAATTGATGAGTAAAATGTTTGTGCAGGCAACACCTCTTTTACATGATAGCAAGCGGGTGAGTAAAGAGTTGCCAGACCCACGTCTAAAAGGGAAGTTTGAAGAAGAGGAATTGCAGGTGATGGCTTATTTAGCAAAGGAGTGCTTGTTTATATATGTTATTGTTATTGTTATTTTAGAGCATTTATTTTGTTACACAGGACTACACTATTAGAATGGATCGCGAGCTTAACCAAACATCATCAAGTGGATGATGTTCGTCTGAATCTGAATCTTTACATACTCATGATAAAGAAGCGAATACAGAATCACCTGAGCAAGTTGATGATGAGACACCTGTTGATGTTGACTTAACTGAACCCTGGCTTGAATCCTTCTGTGTCTCTAATATTTCATCTGCAAGTGTAATTGACTGCGCATGTTTAGTCCCATAGCACAAATTCGGATTCGGAACAACGCTTGACGCTGCAAGTGTAATTGACGCCTCAAATAAGTTATACTGAACTATCTTTTTTATGTGTAGGCTGGATTCAGATTCGGAACAACGGCTTACATGTGCATTATGTTTTCTGTCACGACACCGATGGGAATCGCGTTGGGGATGCTATTGTTCTCGATGACATGGTACGGTGATAGCAACCCAAACACGTTAACCATGGAAGGGCTTTTGGGAGATGCATATTCGATACACGGACCCGTTGATACCCCTAGTGACAAATGCATATTCGATATAAATTATAGGCCAGTTTGTTTCTTTTTCATTCAATTTGTACATTATTATTTTTTAATTATAATTAATATAAAATTAATTAACAAATACTAAACGAGTCGAGCCCGAGCCGAGGGCGAGCTTGAAAAATTACTTACGAGCCGAGCTTGAGGTTTTAAAGTCAACACTTGAATCGAGCTAAGCTCGAGCTTTCATATGTTAAACGAGCTCGAGCTTGGTTGAGCTCGGGCTCGGATCGTTTGCACCCCTAGCACTTTTCCGGCATGATGGGACACAAGTTTAGGTTGGTTGAAATGGAGTTTAGTTTGTTATTGAAGATAAAAGAATGTTTTAAAGAAAACAAGAATGTGTGGGTTATTTTTATTTTAGTATTACTTAAAAGGGTATAATCGTAAAATTGTCACTTTCCTTTCTTTTCCTCTCTACTCGGGAATGCAAAAAAAAATGTTTATTTTCCTTTCTTTCCTTTCCTTTACTTGAAACTCTGGAACACGCAATAATTTTTATTTGTTCCTTTCTTTTCTCTACTGAACTCTATTTCTTTTCTTTTCTTTCTTTTATTAAACTCGGGAACACAGCGTAAGTACTTAGAAATATGCATTATTGTTTTTCTACAAAAGAAAATTTTCAAAACGAATTCAAATTTCTACAAAATATACTCAACTTTAGCCCAAACCTCATATATTTATTTTAATGTTTAATCAAATTCGTGTTTGGAGAGGTGTATTCTCAACCACAAAACTATGGGTTGAAAAGTAGTACTGGTTCCCACAGATAAACTCTAAAAAAAACCTTTTCTTATTTAGAAAAAAAAAACAAATACCCAACCCAAAATCATCCTCATCATCTCTCTAACCCCAAATCAGATTCCTCAAACAGAAGCTTGAATCATCTCTCTACCGCCAATCAGAAGCTTGAATCTTTTTTACAAAAGATGGAGGAGATATGGAGGGAATCTAGCGGCTATACTCATAGGGTTTACCCTAGAGTTCGGTATGCGTTTCGTAGGTTGTTGGATCGTATGCTCTGCAACACCACACGTTAATTTGACATAACTTAATTTAACCAAACCGGGCCGACCATAAGCAAGACCCGCCGGCCCTACCGCCGGCCTGATGTTGGAACAGTTTTAAGGGCTGAACCGGCCCGGATGAAGCCCCGGATCCCGGCCGGACCGGTCCGACCGGTCGGCCCGGTTTTAAAAATATTGGTTTAAATGAAAACCATTTTTATTGTGAAAACTCGAAAACTAACTTAAAAAAGCCTAAAAACACACAAAAAAAAATTTTTACAATTTTTTATTAAAAATCGCTATTTTTTATAGAGTGAATTGCAAGGATTGTCCTTTATCTTTATACACATTTGCAGGCGTTGTCCTTTATGTTTAAAATTGACGAGTTTTGTACTTTATGTTTTCAAATCATACACGTTTTGTCCTTTAGCCCTAACCCAGTTAGATTTTATTGTCAAATCTGCTCATGTGCAATGCACATGAGGGTAAAATTGTCTTTTCACCCTACTCTTTAAAAATACATATAAAAGAAAAAAAATTATATATCTTATCTCTCTCTTTCTTTACACAAACACCCAATCTTCTGATCATCCATCCTCTGTACCACTACCTCCTTCCACCATCATCTCCTTCTGCATAGATAAGAAGTCTCAAAGACCAGGCATACAACTAATCTGTAACATACTCATAGAAATTATAGATGTAGCGATTTACATTACCAACATAACAAAACCAAAAGAGATTCACATTATATGCATCATACGACAACCAGTAACAACAAATCACCAACAAAACTAACCATTCCAGTCTCCAGATTCAAAACGAATTCATCTCAAGCAAATAACTCCGTCGGTTAATCAGTTTCTCAACCGCCTCATCCAAACCGTAGGAACTCAAGTCCGATTACTCCGCCACCACACGCCACCCGAATTTGATCCCAAATTACCAACATTATCACCAATATCTTCTCTAAACTCATTGATACCTAATTCATTCATAATTCCTTCATCTTCTCTATCTCTAACAATCAATTTCAACAAACTTTGATGTTGAACGAGTCTAACCTGAACAAATTAACCATCAAAACCATCGCCGTCACAGGCTCTGTCACTGCCGTGACCCCACCGCCGCCATAACTGCACCACCGCACCATTGCCTGTTCACCACCGAGAACCACCGCCGCTGTAGACGGCGGCGTCGCTGCCGTTAATCCCAACCGTCGACCACCAGTATCCTCTGACATCTCTCATCGCGTTTCTCTCTCCCTCGATCCATCCACATATCTCCTTTTCTTCGTTCTTCCGCTCTCGTTTCTCGTCGGTTGTCTGTCCGATTTGGGTGTGTGTGCCGACGGAAATGGTGGCTGACACCTCCTCACCTCATCACTCTATCCCTGCGTGGAAGAGAAGAAATTAGGTTTTGGATCGATTTGATGTGGATTTGAAGAAACCGATGGTGGTGGAAGGAGGTAGTGGTACAGAGGATAGAGGTTGGATGATTAGAAGATTGGGTGTCTGTGTAAAAGAAGGGAGAGATAAATGATATATAATAATTTTTATTTTAAATGTATTTTAAAAGAATAGGGTGAAAAGACAATTTTACCCTCATGTGCATTGCACATGATCAGATTTGACAGAAAAATCTAACTGAGTTAGGGCTAAAGGACAAAACGTGTATGATTTGAAAACATAAAGTACAAAACTCGTCAATTTTAAACATAAAGGACAGCGCCCGCAAATGGGTATAAAGATAAAGGACAATCCTTGCAATTCACTCTTTTTTATATATAAAAAAACTTTTTTTCAAAAAAAAAAATTGTAGTACACATGTGTAGTATTACACATGTGCACTACAAAAAAATGAATTTTTTTATATATAAAAAATAGCGAAAATTGGTATGCAAAAAAAATGGTATGTTTTTTTGGCTTTTTTAATTAGTTTCCGAGTTTTCGCAATAACTAGTGGTTTTCATTTGAACATTCCCCTATGCATACTTTGTAAACATAAAAGATACATAAGCGCACAAGAGAACATTTAGGTGTTGTTTGTTTTTTCTGCAGGAAAAGGTCTGTAGTCTGCGGACCACATCTGCAGGAGAAGAGGTGGACCAAAGGTCTGCAGTCTGCAAGGAGAAGAGTGTTTGTTTTACATATAACCCTTCTCTCCTCTTCTTTCTCTTCTCACACAAAAACACACACAGAAACACACACAACACCTCATCTCTCTCTCTCTGCCTTTCATCTACCACCACCACAACCACCGCCACCACCTCATCTACCACCACTGTGACAACTCGAAATTTAGAACCTTTCGTTGTACGTTTGAACACTAAGTGACTAACTAATTTGATGATTTAATGAATGATAAGTGAGCCTTTATATGATTATGTGTTATGTTACATGTATGCTTGTGTGTATGTATGCGAGTATGTATATGAACCGAGACAACACGAACCCGACTCGAGACCATTGAACGATGACTTATGGGCCGGTTGGGCCACACATACACACTTAGCCTATTTCGAAACCCATTAGGGTACACCATAGAGAACAAGTATATAAATCTTAGTGTTAGCCATGTTGCCATTTTCTTTGGGCAACACATTCACCCTCACACACACTCCTACCTTTTCTCTCTCTCTAAAACCCTAGAAACACAAACCTTCACTCTCTCTCGGATCAAACCGGCCGACCACAAGAGGAACCTCGGACTAGCTTGTGCTCACCAAGAAAAGCTTCATCTTTCACCACTACTTCTCTAACCGGTTAGTGTTCATGATGCTTGTTGGTTAGTGTTTATGATGTTTGATGTTATGAATGATATGATTTAAATAGTGCAGTGGTATGATTGAGGATGTTTTATGAATCGGTTGTGTGTGATGTTGATAATCGGCTAACATGCTTTGATTTCGGATATGTGGCATAATGAACTCATGATGTCTTGTGTCTAAATGTGATTTAAACCATGGTTGTTAATGCTCATGAAACCGGCTTGCACATGTATGCTAGATGATGTTCATATAAATCGGATTTTTTATACTCTTGTGTTAAGAACCGAAAGCTTATTATTAGGGTGATTTATTGTGTTGATATCATAGATGTTGATGAGTTATTCATGATTTTCGGTTGATTTAGGTTCATATGAAAGATGATGAACTACATGAACATAGGAAGAACAACTTGAATGTGATATGAACATGTTTTGGATATTTGAAATTGCCATGTTTGATCTATTTTGGTTAAATGTTAGACAAGGGAACATGTTTGTGAAATGCCATTGGATAGTACACAAGATCACAACAGTGAAATCTTATTGGCCAAGTACATTATTGAATTCAGCAAATGTTCCCAGCCGAAACCTTCGGTTGCGACTCGAAACCACCCTGTGCCAACTCGAGATCCCCGATTGCGACACAGGTTGCGAGTCGCAAACGCCTGGTTGCGACTCGAGACCAAAACAGCACAACTCGAAACCACAGTTACGAGTCCGGTTGCGACTCGAGACCAAAACAGCATGAACCGAGACCATGATTGCGAGTCCAGTTGCGACTCGAGATCACTTTAGTTGCGACTCGAAACCTTGTGGGCTACAACTCAAGGCCGCACAGTCTCGAGTAGAGACCGTACAGTCTCGACTCGAGACCACACACTTGTGTACGATTGTATGGACTTGCTTTATTATGGGCTTAGTGTTTGGGCCGGACCTTGGACTTTGTTTAATTATGGGCATGTTACTGTTCGTTCAACTCGTATGCATTACTTGCAAACTGCCATGCTTATACGTGAAAGCCACGAATGATACTTGAATACAACGTGCTAGCATACGTGTATGCCATACGTGCACTACTTGAATATGAACCTGATTGTATGATACAACTATGATAGGACGTGAGTAGCCACAATATTGCTTGATTGACTTTTCTGTGTATCTACCGAGCAAACCAAGGTGAGTTCACACCCTCTACAAAGCATGGGATTCCCAGGGGTCGGGAATTGGGGTTAAGGAACATGGGTTCCTCGTCCTCCTTGGGTAGGACAGCAAAGGTTCAGGAATGAAATTCCTCGTCCTCACGGACAGATAACTCGTACTAGACCAAAACTCTATCACGAAGTCCCTCCTTTTTATATCGACTTAATCGCCGGGCCAATGGCGAGCGGGTCATTAGTTAGATAGCGCTATTTAGGTCTGACAAACCTCACACCGTGCCGCAGAGGACGGGCGTGAACTAATGGATCTGGGGCACGTCAATGATGATAGACATTGACAGTTTTCAGGGCACATAAACATGACTACAGTCAGCAGTCGATATGGTAACGAGTCTAGTGTATACATGGGGTAGCCCCCACGGCCGAAATGCCAGATAACTAACACGGGGTAGCCCCCACGGCTGGATTGCCAGGGTAACCGGGAATAAACAAATCACGTTTTCAACTATGGGGTAACCCCCACGGCAGGATGCCAGCTAAAGGAAACTGTTTTCGAAACAACTTAAAACGAACACCCAACCGTGAACTCACTCAACTTGTTGTTGACTCGTTACTCCATGCTTTGCAGGTCCTTAGGTTCTTAGCTGGAGCTTGCATGGAGGAGGATCGTTGTGGGACATGGACGGCTGTGTGCCATGTTAAACTTGGAAACAATTAAACTATGTTTTGTTTTAAGACTTATGCTTCCGCTTGCAACTTAACTATGTTTGGTTTGAACACCAATTGTATTGGTTAAACTCTTATATCTTTTAACTCGCATGTTCAATATGATTGGTGGCTGGATCCTGGTCAGTCACGCCTCCAAGCGGTAGTACTCCGCAGGTGGATTTTGGGGGTGTGACAGATTGGTATCAGAGCCATTGGTTATAGAGAACTTGGTTTTAATAAAGGGGAAAACGTTTTTTGTTAAAACCAGACTATAACCTGTACAGTGCTCAACGGTCCACAACGATGCTTCACTCCACATGCAGGGCTCGACATTCTAGGTGATATGGTCTGTGTATATATTGCCTACTTGTTAGTTACATAGTACATTGCTTATGGTATGCTTGGTTAGTATAACTACTGTTGCTTGAACACGTGCGTGCTTGCTCTATTTTATCGTCGTACTTTCGCGAACCCCTCTCACTCACGTTCTTCTTGATATGAAGATCATGTCTGGACGCGTTAACCTGACACAAGCCCAGTTGACGGCTCTGATCAACGAACGAGTTGCCGCAGCAGTTGCAGCTGCACACGCAGGAGGTATATCCTGCAGTCCGAACTCATTCTAGGATCTTTAGGATCCTACTCTCGTGAACCAACCTTTGTGTTAAACTCTGTCTTTTCTTTCACCCACGATAGGTCATCATGTTCAGCCACCCGTGTGCACTTTTAAGACTTTCATGGACTGCCGACCAACTACTTTTAGCGGCACTGAAGGAGCAGTAGGTCTCCTACACTGGTTTGAGAAGCTAGAATCTGTGTTCGAAATGTGCGAATGCCCTGAGGCGCGCAGGGTGAAGTATGCTACCGGTACTCTCGAGGGTTTAGCCCTCACATGGTGGAACGCTCAGGTTCAGATGCTGGGGTTGGTTGCTGCCAACGCCACCCCATGGGAAACTTTTAAGGAGATGATCAAGGAGGAATACTGCAGTCGTGATGAGATTCACAAGCTGGAAGTGGAGTTCTTCAACCTCAAGATGACGGGGTCCGAAATTGAAGCTTATGTGAAAAGGTCGAACGAACTGGCAATTCTGTGCCCTACTATGGTGGATCCTCCCATCAAACGCATCGAATTATTTCTTCAGGGCTTAGTGCCGGAAATCCAAAGTCATGTGACTTCAGCGAACCTCGCCACCTACCAGCAAACTGTTCAGTTGGCTCACCGTCTCACGGATCAAGCGGTGGAGCAGAACAAGTTACCGAAACGTATAGGTGCTGCAACTACTTCTGGTACCTCTGGTGACAACAAACGGAAATGGGATGGAACTTCAAGTAAGGGTTCAACTTCGGTTCAGTCTCAGTCCCAGCAGAGAAAGACTGAAGACTACAAGACCCCTAATCAGCAATCGTCTGGTGGTCAAAGCCATGGTGGGTACAAAGGAAATCACCCCAAATGCAATCGCTGCAGCCTGCACCACAGCGGGCCATGCACCAGGGGCAACTGTCATCGGTGCAACAAGCCTGGTCACGCTGCAAAGGATTGCAGGAGCTTATACCCCGCCAATCAGAATCGTCATCAAGCTCAACAGAATCAACGCCAACAGCAACAGGGTGATAACAAAGGGTGCTTTCAGTGTGGAGCTGAGGGCCACTTCAAGAGAGATTGTCCCCAACTGAACAGGAACCAGAACAACAACAACAACAACAATAACAACAATCAGGGGAATGGTAACAATGGGAACAACAACAACAATGGCGCCAGGGGGCGGGTGTTTGTGATTGGCCAAGGTGAAGCAAGGAACGACCCCAACGTTGTAGCGGGTAAGTTCCTTCTCGACGACTTTTATGTTTCAGTTTTATTTGATTCGGGTGCCGATACTAGCTACGTGTCACTAGAAGTTAGTCGAATGCTTAAGCGTGTTCCAACCCCTTTGAACAACAAGCACACCGTAGAGCTAGCAAATGGTAAGAGTTTAGAAGCCACACACGTAGTCAAGGGTTGTAAACTTATTCTCGCTGACCAGACCTTCTCTATCGACCTCATTCCTATTGTCTTGGGTAGTTTCGACGTTGTCATTGGGATGGATTGGTTATCCCAACACCGAGCAGAGATTCTTTGCAACGAGAAGGTTGTCCGTATTCCAGGTCCCGATGGTGAACCTCTCATGATTCATGGCGACAAGAGGAGTGCTGTTGAGAACGTCATTTCTCTCCTTAAGGCCCAAAAGTGCTTGCGAAAGGGCCACACTGCCATTTTGGCTCTCGTTACTGACACCTCAGAAAAAGAGAAGAAGATAGAAGATTTTCCAGTTGTACGCAATTATCCAGAGGTATTTCCTGAGGAATTACCTGGTCTTCCGCCTCATCGCCAAGTCGAGTTTCAGATTGAACTAGCTCCTGGAGCTGCGCCTATAGCTCGTGCACCTTATCGATTGGCTCCATCAGAGTTGAAGGAACTCTCTATGCAACTACAAGAGCTCCTGGATAAGGGTTTTATTCGTCCTAGCTCATCGCCCTGGGGAGCTCCAGTGCTATTTGTGAAGAAGAAAGACGGTACCTTCAGAATGTGCATCGACTACCGAGAACTCAACAAGGTGACGGTAAAGAATCGTTATCCTCTACCGCGTATCGACGACTTGTTCGACCAGTTGCAGGGGTCGAGCTACTATTCGAAGATCGATTTGAGATCGGGTTATCACCAGCTGAGAGTCCGGGAAGAGGACGTCTCCAAAACGGCTTTCAGAACTCGATACGGGCATTATGAGTTTTTGGTCATGCCTTTTGGGATGACAAACGCACCTGCGGTTTTCATGGACTTGATGAACCGAGTGTGCAAGCCTTACCTGGACAAGTTCGTTATAGTCTTCATCGACGACATCCTGATCTATTCCAAGAGTCAGGAGGAACACGAACAGCATCTGCGACTTATTCTGGAACTCCTTCGAACAGAACAGCTTTACGCAAAGTTCTCGAAATGCGACTTCTGGCTTCGAGAAGTCCATTTCCTAGGCCACGTGGTAAACAAGGATGGGATTCACGTTGATCCATCCAAGGTAGACTCGATTAAGAACTGGCCTGCACCTCGTACACCAAAGGAAATTCGCCAATTCTTGGGTTTGGCGGGATACTACCGGAGATTCATTAAGGATTTTTCTAAGATCGCACAGCCTCTCACCTCACTGACGCAGAAAGGCGTTGTTTATCGCTGGGGAAATGCACAGGAGTTGGCATTTCAGCACCTAAAGGATAGACTTTGTAGCGCACCTATCCTTTCCTTGCCAGAAGGCACAGACGACTTTGTGGTTTACTGCGACGCATCAATTCAAGGTCTTGGTTGCGTGTTGATGCAACGAGACAAAGTTATAGCCTACGCCTCACGCCAACTCAAAGTTCACGAGAAGAACTACACTACGCACGACTTAGAGCTGGGAGCTGTTGTCTTTGCACTTAAGTTGTGGCGGCATTACCTGTATGGTACCAAGTGCGCGATCTACACTGATCACAGGAGTCTCGAGCATATCTTCAAGCAGAAGGAACTGAATATGCGGCAACGACGATGGGTCGAACTACTGAATGACTACGAGTGCTCGATCAGGTATCACCCGGGCAAGGCCAATGTTGTGGCTGACGCCCTCAGTCGGAAGGACACTGCGCCAAAGCGCGTGCGAGCTTTATAACTCACGATCCACTCTAGTCTTCCCTCCCAAATACGAGCTGCTCAGATAGAAGCACTGAAACCAGAAAACGTCAGGGCTGAAGCCCTACGCGGATCAAGGCAACGATTAGAACAGAAGGAAGACGGTGCTTATTACGTAACGGGACGCGTTTGGGTCCCACTCTACGGAAACCTACGAGAGCTTGTGATGGACGAAGCACACAAGTCTCGCTACTCAGTGCACCCTGGATCAGATAAAATGTACCACGATATCAAGACTACGTACTGGTGGCCTAGCATGAAGGCCCACATAGCAACTTACGTCAGCAAGTGTTTGACTTGTGCAAGAGTCAAGTCCGAATACCAGAAACCATCAGGCCTGCTCCAACAACCAGAGATACCTCAGTGGAAATGGGAGCAAATTTCCATGGATTTTGTTACTGGCCTACCTAGATCCCAGCGCGGGAACGATACTATTTGGGTGATCGTGGATCGACTCACAAAATCTGCACACTTCTTGGCTATCAAGGAGACGGATAAGTTCTCCACTCTTGCAGAAGTATACCTTAAAGAAGTCGTTTCGAGGCACGGGGTGCCCACCTCTATTATCTCAGATCGAGATGCGCGTTTTACTTCAGAGTTGTGGCAAGCAATGCACAAATCCTTCGGCTCACGATTAGACATGAGCACAGCGTACCATCCTCAGACGGACGGGCAGTCCGAGCGCACTATTCAAACCTTAGAAGACATGCTTCGTGCATGTGTAATCGACTTTGGCAACCGCTGGGAAAAGCATCTGCCACTTGTGGAATTCTCGTCCAATAACAGCTACCACACCAGCATTAAAGCTGCTCCGTTTGAGGCATTGTACGGACGTAAATGCCGGTCTCCTCTTTGCTGGGCAGAGGTGGGAGATAGTCAGATCACTGGTCCAGAATACGTGGTAGATACAACCGAGCAAATCGCTCAAATACGAAAACGCATGACGGCAGCTCGCGAACGTCAGAAAGTTTACGCCGACATGGGCAGGAAACCGCTTGAGCTCCAGGTTGGGGAGCGGGTACTACTCAAAGTTTCACCCTGGAAGGGTGTGGTTCGTTTTGGTAAACGCGGTAAACTTAACCCACGATACGTTGGACCTTTCGAAGTCATTGAGAAAATAGGCAGGGTGGCCTACAGACTCAACTTACCAGCGGAACTCGGTGCAGTTCACAACGTTTTTCACGTGTCGAATCTGAAGAAGTGTCCATCAGATGAGACCTACGTAGTTCCTCTGAAGGAACTCACTATCGACGAACAGCTACGATTCGTCGAGGAACCAGTCGAAATCACGGACCGGGATGTTAAGGTCCTCAAGAGCACTAGAATACCTCTCGTTCGAGTTCGTTGGAACTCACGTCGCGGCCCAGAGTTCACCTGGGAGCGCGAAGATCAGATGAAACAAAAGTATCCCCAACTGTTCGCAAACAGTACACCCACTACTGAGGCCGAAGCTACGGAATTTCGGGACGAAATTGCAGATCAACGGGGGGTGGATGTGACACCCCAGGAAAACCAGGAAAACCATACAACTTAACTAGCTTCCTCAGTGAGTGCCTACCAAATTTCGGGACGAAATTTCTTTCAACTTGGGGATGATGTGACAACTCGAAATTTAGAACCTTTCGTTGTACGTTTGAACACTAAGTGACTAACTAATTTGATGATTTAATGAATGATAAGTGAGCCTTTATATGATTATGTGTTATGTTACATGTATGCTTGTGTGTATGTATGCGAGTATGTATATGAACCGAGACAACACGAACCCGACTCGAGACCATTGAACGATGACTTATGGGCCGGTTGGGCCACACATACACACTTAGCCTATTTCGAAACCCATTAGGGTACACCATAGAGAACAAGTATATAAATCTTAGTGTTAGCCATGTTGCCATTTTCTTTGGGCAACACATTCACCCTCACACACACTCCTACCTTTTCTCTCTCTCTAAAACCCTAGAAACACAAACCTTCACTCTCTCTCGGATCAAACCGGCCGACCACAAGAGGAACCTCGGACTAGCTTGTGCTCACCAAGAAAAGCTTCATCTTTCACCACTACTTCTCTAACCGGTTAGTGTTCATGATGCTTGTTGGTTAGTGTTTATGATGTTTGATGTTATGAATGATATGATTTAAATAGTGTAGTGGTATGATTGAGGATGTTTTATGAATCGGTTGTGTGTGATGTTGATAATCGGCTAACATGCTTTGATTTCGGATATGTGGCATAATGAACTCATGATGTCTTGTGTCTAAATGTGATTTAAACCATGGTTGTTAATGCTCATGAAACCGGCTTGCACATGTATGCTAGATGATGTTCATATAAATCGGATTTTTTATACTCTTGTGTTAAGAACCGAAAGCTTATTATTAGGGTGATTTATTGTGTTGATATCATAGATGTTGATGAGTTATTCATGATTTTCGGTTGATTTAGGTTCATATGAAAGATGATGAACTACATGAACATAGGAAGAACAACTTGAATGTGATATGAACATGTTTTGGATATTTGAAATTGCCATGTTTGATCTATTTTGGTTAAATGTTAGACAAGGGAACATGTTTGTGAAATGCCATTGGATAGTACACAAGATCACAACAGTGAAATCTTATTGGCCAAGTACATTATTGAATTCAGCAAATGTTCCCAGCCGAAACCTTCGGTTGCGACTCGAAACCACCCTGTGCCAACTCGAGATCCCCGATTGCGACACAGGTTGCGAGTCGCAAACGCCTGGTTGCGACTCGAGACCAAAACAGCACAACTCGAAACCACAGTTACGAGTCCGGTTGCGACTCGAGACCAAAACAGCATGAACCGAGACCATGATTGCGAGTCCAGTTGCGACTCGAGATCACTTTAGTTGCGACTCGAAACCTTGTGGGCTACAACTCAAGGCCGCACAGTCTCGAGTAGAGACCGTACAGTCTCGACTCGAGACCACACACTTGTGTACGATTGTATGGACTTGCTTTATTATGGGCTTAGTGTTTGGGCCGGACCTTGGACTTTGTTTAATTATGGGCATGTTACTGTTCGTTCAACTCGTATGCATTACTTGCAAACTGCCATGCTTATACGTGAAAGCCACGAATGATACTTGAATACAACGTGCTAGCATACGTGTATGCCATACGTGCACTACTTGAATATGAACCTGATTGTATGATACAACTATGATAGGACGTGAGTAGCCACAATATTGCTTGATTGACTTTTCTGTGTATCTACCGAGCAAACCAAGGTGAGTTCACACCCTCTACAAAGCATGGGATTCCCAGGGGTCGGGAATTGGGGTTAAGGAACATGGGTTCCTCGTCCTCCTTGGGTAGGACAGCAAAGGTTCAGGAATGAAATTCCTCGTCCTCACGGACAGATAACTCGTACTAGACCAAAACTCTATCACGAAGTCCCTCCTTTTTATATCGACTTAATCGTCGGGCCAATGGCGAGCGGGTCATTAGTTAGATAGCGCTATTTAGGTCTGACAAACCTCACACCGTGCCGCAGAGGACGGGCGTGAACTAATGGATCTGGGGCACGTCAATGATGATAGACATTGACAGTTTTCAGGGCACATAAACATGACTACAGTCAGCAGTCGATATGGTAACGAGTCTAGTGTATACATGGGGTAGCCCCCACGGCCGAAATGCCAGATAACTAACACGGGGTAGCCCCCACGGCTGGATTGCCAGAGTAACCGGGAATAAACAAATCACGTTTTCAACTATGGGGTAACCCCCACGGCAGGATGCCAGCTAAAGGAAACTGTTTTCGAAACAACTTAAAACGAACACCCAACCGTGAACTCACTCAACTTGTTGTTGACTCGTTACTCCATGTTTTGCAGGTCCTTAGGTTCTTAGCTGGAGCTTGCATGGAGGAGGATCGTTGTGGGACATGGACGGCTGTGTGCCATGTTAAACTTGGAAACAATTAAACTATGTTTTGTTTTAAGACTTATGCTTCCGCTTGCAACTTAACTATGTTTGGTTTGAACACCAATTGTATTGGTTAAACTCTTATATCTTTTAACTCGCATGTTCAATATGATTGGTGGCTGGATCCTGGTCAGTCACGCCTCCAAGCGGTAGTACTCCGCAGGTGGATTTTGGGGGTGTGACAACCACCACCACCACAACCGTCGCAACCACCACCACCACCGAACACCCACTCCCGTCGCCACCACCACAACCACCCACCCCCGTCGCAACCACCACCACCACCGAACACCCACTGCCACCACCGTCACCGGAATGATCGAGGGAGAGAGATCGAGGGAGGAGAGAGAGATCAAGGGAGGAGATGAACGGGAAGGAGGATTTCGATTTGGGGTTTTTATTTGCCTTCATCTACCACCGCCGCCACCACCGTCACCACTACACCACAACCACCACCGTCACCGTCACCGTCACCTTCAGGTTAGGGTTTATGTGTTTATTATGTTTAATGATTTGGGGATTTTTCGTTTGTTAAGAGATTTGGGGATTTTTTTTTTGGTTCAGATGAGGGTGTGGTGTCGGAGTGGAGGTGGTGGCAGAGTGGAGGTGGTGGCAGAGTGGAGGTGGCGGCAGGTGAGGGTGGGAGGTCGTGGCGGAGTGGAGGTGGTGGCAGAGGATGTGGATGTGGTGGTGACTGCTGGAGTGGAGGGAGAAGAGGGAGAAGAGGGAGAAAAGGTTGTGCAGACCTATGAAGACATGGGTTCATGTCTGTTTGAAGCAGAGGTCTCGCAGACCTTTTTTAATGAAAGGTCTGCGAGAAAACAAACAAGCTGCAGACCCTTATGTCTGCGCGTGGTCTGCGCAGCGCAGACATAAGAGGTTCTGAAGTGCTTCTGGCAAAAAACAAACACCACCTTAGCTTCTATATAAAGAAACCTAGGCAAAAATACCAAAAGGTAGCAAAGGATGGATGTAGGATTCAACCCCGACCTTTGGAGAGAAAGTGGATTAATGATTATATGTTTTGCTAATTCTTCAATCAGGGCTGGTTCAAACATTTTGGAGGCCTAAAGCAAAGTGATTTTTTTTTGGTAATTCCATATTTAAGCTTTTAATAAAAACTTACATCACATGTATTGGGCTTGAGCTTAATGTCTCATGAGTTCTGCTCATTAGATATATGCATGTATATCTAGAATTTGGGGGCTTTTGGTCTTTTAGGTGCTGTTTGTTTTTTGGCCAGAAGTACTTCTGGCCACTTATGTCTGCGCGACGCAGACGCGCGCAGACGTTTGATGTCAGCAGCTTGTTTGTTTTCTCGCAGACCTTTCATTAAAAAAGGTCTGCGAGACCTCTTCTTGGAGCAGACATGGACCCAAGTCTTCTCCTCGCAGACGTTTACCTCTTCTTGGCACCACCTCCACCTCCACCCCTGCTCCGCCACCACCACCCCTGCTCCGACACCACTGCTCCGCCACCACCACCCCTGCTCCGCCACCACCATCATCATCATCACCACCCCTGCTCCGCCACCATCATCATCATCATCATCACCTCCACCCCTGCTCCGACACCACTGCTCCGCCACCACCACCCCTGCTCCGCCACCATCATCATCATCATCATCGATGGCAAACAAAACCCCCAAATCGATCGGAAACAAACCCCCCCAAATCGATCGGAAACGAAACCCTAAATCGATGGCAAACAAAAACACCCCAAATCGATCAAAGTTCAGCGACTCCGGTCGACCTCATGTTCAACGAGTCTCGGTTCAGGTACGGGTTTGAGTTTATTCGGTTCAATCTCCGGCCAGGTGTGAAGGCGGAGGTGGTGACGGTCGTTTTGTTCGATTCGTTGCAGGCTCGGTGGTTGTTATGATGGCGGTGGAGGTGTGAAGGCGGAGGTGGTGACGGTGGTTGTGATGATGGCGGTGGTGAAGTGGTGGCGGTGGTGATGATGGCGGTGGTGCAGATTGTAGAGAGAGAGTAGAGAGAGAGTGGAGGTGCAGATTGTACTGTGTGGTGTGTGTTTTAAACCTAGAAGAAGAGGTTTTATATAAAAAAAAAAAAAAAAAAAAACCCTCTTCTCCTTGCAGACTGCAGACATTTGGTCCACCTCTTCTCCTGCAGATGCCTGCAGATGTGGTCCGCAGACTGCAGACCTTTTCCTACAGAAAAAACAAACAACACCTTAGTCTTTTGGGCTTTTGTTTATGTGTTTACTAGGCTACTAGCTATAGGTCAAGACATTTTATTTAGTATTGTAAGCGGGCCAAGACAATTTGTATTTGGGCAGATTGGTGGTTAAACCAAAGCCCATATCATCATTGTCTTTCGCAATCCATAGGAATAGAACCGGAATGTATCAATCTCAAAAAACGATGTCGTAGGGTTAGTTCCACATAAAACAGTTTATTGTGAAGGGACACGACGTTTTTTGTTTCAAACGACCAACAATCAATCTCGAGCACTCTTGTGGCACCTACTGGACCAAACGAGTACTCCGAAAGTAACCCGAGTCCACCACTAATTCCGGAGAAAATCGGGTGACCCACCCGCCCGTAGACACGGCGGTGAAATTACTGGTAAAACTCATTTGGCTCAAGGATCAAACTCAGGTTTCCTGAGTCTCCTATCATTGCTCCCAAGAGAAATGCAAGTCTTCCACCACTTAATATAGATATCATTGGTAGGACACGGCGTTTCATGAGGAATATACAGGACAGGGTCAAAACAAACAAATTGCGGATTGATTATGTACTTTCATACAAATATAAATCATTTTGCTCGACCAATATGAAGGAGGTAAATCACGTGTCTTATATTAAATCGGGTGATGCCACGGTTTGAATTACTTACCCGACCAATCCAAATGTTTTGTTGGACAGGGTTTCATTAATAGGTCAGAAAACGAATTCAAAAGTCTTACTAATTTGACATGTGAAGCTTTCATTAGATTTTCTTTATTCATCTAATTTGGTTTCTAAGGCTATGCGGTATGGTGATGGTCCTCCTTTGGAGGATGACCCGCCACGTAGGCGCCACGTAGATCGGGTGTGAGGATGGTGCAAAGAGGATGGAGCTAAGGAAATAGGGGATGAACCTAAAATGTATATGTATATGCTGTATGTATAAGTGTGTGAGAGAGGGGTTTGTCTTGTAGTGGACCGTCTCCATCGTCCATATCTCAACGAATTCGACGCTGAAGCTGGGACGCCGGTCCTTCGGAAGTGGTCTCCTGGGCGGCACTGGGCCACGAGGGATGGCAATGGGTCGGGTTTGGGACGGGTTTAGGTAATCCCAAACCCAAACCCGATTAGATAAACTTATCCCAAACCCGTCCCAAAACCCATCGGGTTTCTATCGGGTAAATACCCATCGGGTATCGGGTATACCCACGGGTTTCGGGTAAACCCATTAATCAAAAAAATTTCCCGTGGGGTATACACGACCCGAACCCGTCAGGTAACTACTAAAGTATTATCATTATGAAAATATATCAATTAATGGCAAAGTATATAAAATAAAATACCTCAATGTAAACAAAAAAAACTTCAAATTCATAGATGACAAATGGCGTGTGTGACGTATGAGGTGAGTGTGAATGTGTTGATATACCAATGGTGGTTCAGTTTGATTTCTTCGTTGTTACTCTACAGGCTAAGGCATGACACCATTTTTTTGGAAACTTAAAAGTCTTATTAGGAAATAAAAAGATTTACGTTGGGGATCGGGAAATTGAGATTTTAGGGTAACGTGGGTGACTTTTGAGTTTCCATAATTATAAAAAAGAATATGTATATATTTATATATATATATAGGGAGAAGATCATGCGAGAACCACCTCTTATTGCGAGAACCGCGAGAACCAATGTGAACACAACCAAAAATGCCTAAAAATAGCTAAAAATCACACACAAATTTTTTTTTTGAATTTTTTAATATTTTTTATAAAAAAATCGCTACTTTTCGAAGCCAAAAAAAAAAAAAATTTTAAATTTTTTTTTTTTGGCTTCGAAAAGTAGCGATTTTTTTTATAAAAAATTAAAAAAAAAAAATTTAGATTTTTTTTAGATTTTTTTAGGTTTTTTGGGGGTTTAGTTTTTAGCATTTTAGCTTGGGGGGGTGAGGGGTTTAGGTTTTTGGGGGGTGGGGGAGGGGGGTTAGGTTTTAGTTTTTAGCATTTAGCTTTTGGGGGGGGGGGGGGGTTTAGGTTTTTGGGGGGGGGGGGGGTGGGGGTTAGGTTTTTTTTAGGTTTTTTTAGCTATTTTAGGTTGTGTTCACATTGGTTCTCGCGGTTCTCACAATAAAGGTGGTTCTCGCATGAGCTCCTCCCTCTATATATATATATAGGGTAATGCTAGATAAAAAACCCTAAAATTCTTAGAAAACTCTGGAAACCCAAATGGGAAGCCATTTTTACCCAACCTCCCGACATTTTTTTTTTTTGAAAAAAATTACACATGTAATATACATGTTTTAGAGTGTTTTGGGCCAAAAAAAACAAAAAAGCGCCGAAGGGATTTTTTTAAAAAAAATAAACAAATTTCAGCTCCTAACACGTGTTAAGCAAAAAAGACATAATTTTCCTGAAAATCGCTGAAACTTTTTTTTTTTTTTTTTAAATATCCCTTCGGCGCTTTTTTGATTTTTTTGGCCCAAAAGTCTTAAAAACATGTATATTACATGTGTTATTTTTTTCAAAAAAAAAAAATGTCGGGAGCTTGGGTTTTCTCGGGTTTTTTATATATATAGGGTTTTCTATATAGCCCAACCCTATATATATATATATATATATATATATATATATAGAAAGAATATGGGGTAAACGGGTACATTTATCGGGTAAATGAGTCAGGTAAACGGGTATACTTTATCGGGTAATTGGGTCGGGTTAACGTGTATATCATCAAATCCCAAACCTGTCCCAAACCCGTGAAAAAAAATAAAACTAATCCCATACCCGGTCCCAAACACGATTACTAGACCCAAACCCGTCCCAATTGATTCGGGTTTCGGGTTTACCCATCGGGTTCGGGTCCGATTGCCATCCCTAGGCCATGACGAAGCTACGACGGTGCCCATACCGTAGAGCCTAATCTTCACCACATAGAAAGTGTTTAGTCATTAGCTGACTCACTCTACACCCATCCCAATTTTTGTTGGAGAAAATGGTGTTGTGTTCCCTCTCACTATCTCAGTCATGATGCTGTTTTTGGTGATTGTTTTGTTTTGTGGTAGTCATAATATTTTATTTCCTTGCTTGCTTGTATTGGTCCAGCTCCCTGCTGGCCTTTTTTGGTTGTTTTATAAAAGTAGCTATAAAAAAATTAGAGGCTAAATCACATACTTTAATATAGATGATACAAATTCCTATATATCTTATTGGGTATTGTTTCTTTTAATAAATTCTATTCAAATATGACAAATTCCTTTTAGTGTATGTGGGGATGGCCTACGTATATATTAGTTTTTTTCAATGCATTACAAGTTGCCTAATATAGGCCATTTAGTAGTTCCCCATTTATTTTTTTTATTTAGTATATGTGGTCATGTGGGGTGGCCTACGTGTATATTACTACACCAACTATAAATACTCATTTTTCAACAAATAATGTCCTAAATATATATTTGTACAGCAACTAAACATGATTTATTTTTCAGTGGACTCCGATATTTTTTGTTTGCTAAATGAGTGGTCGTTCTCACCGTTGCCGCAACCACCACCCAGGTCACCGCCCGCACGACATCCATCATCGCCCTGTCACTACCATGCCCCCTACCGTTATATTTACCTACAACGCCACTATAGCCACTTCAGCCGATGTCACACACCCCACTATAAAAACATATATAGTTGGTGAACCCGCTATCACGCACACTTCTGTATTCTAAAATTACCCGCTTTAACTAGAGTCCATTTTGACTTGAAGAAAATCTGAAACCAGTTTGATCCTAACCCGCTTTTACTCGTTACAATCGTTTTGCGACGCAGCTTGTTGTCCGTTTGCCTGCCAACTTTATGTAATTTTTCTATCGATATACTATATATATCAATAATCATCATTGCTAAAAAAATACTATAGGGAGCGTTTGGTTCGCGGAATGTTTTGGAATTGGAATTTGTATTGGAATTAGAATTTGAAGTAATTGGATTTGGAATTTAAACATTCCAATTGAAATTGGAAATTGTTGGAATTGGAATCTCAATTCCATTTTTGTTGTGTTTGGTTGTCAAATGAATTGGAATCCATCACCTTGGCACCCACAACCCCCGGTTCCGGTCAAAACGGTACGGGTCGAAACGGTTCGCGTCGAAACGGTAAGGGTCGAAACGGTTCGCGTCGAAACGGTAAGGGTCGAAACGGTTCGCGTCGAAACGATACGGGTCGAAACGGTTCGGATCGAAATGGTACGAGTTGAAACGGTGCGGGTCAAAACGGTCGAAGATTCCAATGAATTTATTTTAATTCCTTCACATATAGGAAGGATTTTGAATTCCCTTTGTTCAAGGAATCTGAAGGATTTCATGCTCAATTCCAATACAATTCAAATTCCATTGTCAACCAAACACATGAAGATTGGAATTTATATTCCAATTCCATCAAATTCTGTGAACCAAACATTTTAAGATATGGAATTCAGATTCTAATTCCTTTAAATTCCATTGAATTCTTGAGAACCAAACACCCCCTAAATATTCAAATCATGCATATCCATGAATAGAAAAAGAAAACATGCAAGTAGTTATAGAAAAGAGTAAACTGCCATTTTGGTCCCTGTGGTTTGGCCAGTTTTGCCACTTTAGTCCAAATCTCAAACTTATTACATCTGGGTCCCTGTGGTTTGCATTTTGTTGCCATTTTAGTCCAAAATCTAAAAACCCTATTTTTTTTACTGTTGCAACCTCCTATTTTGTCCTGTAGTGCAGGGGCATTTTGGTCATTTAATTTTTCATTAAAGCAATTCTTTTATTAAAAACCCCAAATATAAAAACAACTGATCATCATCATCTTCAACCTCTGCACAATCCAAACACCACCACCTCCTCCATCACAACCCACCACAACCTAGATTTAAAAAAAAATCATATTTTCAAGAGAAAATAAATTAAATGCAAGGAGACAGGCTCAGATCTGTAATTGGGGGATGGGGACAAAGAAGAAACGAGTTACGCCATGGCTGCAGAATTCACAGTTGCTTGGTGAGAGAATGTCAAATTCTTCTTCACTTTGCCATCTGGATTTTGCCCCGCCAAGATGCGGGTCGGATCTTCAATGTCCCTTTAATTTTGCTCAGGATACTCTGATCATCATAGCCTTGAAACAGATTCAAGTAAACCTTGCATAAATCATAGCAGATGCAGATTCAAGTAACCTTGCAAAACAGATTCAAGTAACCACCAGATTCAAGTAAGAAAAACCAATCCAAAACAGATTCAAGTAAACCTTGCATAAATCATAGCAGATGCAGATTCAAGTAACCTTGCAAAACAGATTCAAGTAACCACCAGATTCAAGTAACAAAAACCAATCCAAAAACACAAGATAAATTACCTAATGTAACTTGAATCCGATTCGATTTCTGAACAAAATCAACAAACAACACGTCATCACCATCTCGCCAAGCACCACCACCTGCCACCACCACCACCCCCCCTCTCGCCGCCAAGCACCACCACCCTCTCGCACCCCCTGCAACCACCGATTTGGCACCACAGGTCTTCTAGGTCTTTCAACTAGATTTATATTTAGACAGAGAGCTTAGGTTTCGATTTGGCACCACAGGTCTTCTAGGTCTTCGTCGGCGTCTGAACTAGATTTATATTTCAACCGGAGTCGTCTTCTAGGTCTTCGTCGGCGTCTTCTAGGTCTTCGTCTCCGTCGAAACATTCTAACACCACCAATCGATTTAGAAAAATACAGATATGGTGGAGGAGAAGCAAGCATCTGAATTTAGATATGGTGGTCACAGCACGGCGGCGGCGATGGTGGTCACAGCACGCTGGAGTCTCTACAAACAACCGGTTCCTTTTAGGGTTCCTCCTTCGTTGATCCTTGTTTATTTCGGCATCTTTTTCTTGAATGCATCGCTAGGGCTGATGAACACAGAGAATAGGTTTGGGTTTTTGGAGGAGATGAACTTTATGGGGAAGATGAACTTTTGGAGAAGATGAACTTCTGGATAAGATGAACTTCAGGGGCAGCAGATGAACACACCATTTTGGGGAAACGATAATGAGGGTAGGTATTTAATATGTTATAATAAAATCAAAAAGACCAAAATGCCCCTGCACTAAAGGACAAAATAGGCAGCTCTCAACAGTCAAAAAGGGGGTTTTTTGGATTTTGGACTAAAATGGCAACAAAATGCAAACCACAGGGACCCAGATGTAATAAGTTTGAGATTTGGACTAAAGTGACAAAACTGGCCAAACCACATGGACCAAAATGGCAGTTTACTCTATAGAAAATGTCTTTCATAAAATTCTGTCCAAATCTATACTATATTATAATGCATGAGGGAAGGATTCCCAAAAGTTAAGAACTTCTTCCCCCCTTATTTATAAATAAACCCCTAAAATGAGGGTAAAGTGGTCTTTTAAACCATAAATATTTTTTAGTCCCTCAATCTATTACATTTAAATCCTTGACATTTAACATAATTATGGGTAATTAGTTACACTCCCCCCCCCCCCTCTTTAATTCTTTAACGTATTCCTGCGATATCTTACAACCTGTAATGTTTTAAAAAAATCCGAAGGTACCATGACGATCGACACATTTTTTTAAATGTTTCGATAGTTGTCTTTTTTAGTTTCGCCGTGCGTTCATAAAGTACAAATAGCCGATGCGTAAATGTACAATTGATTAAAGCCTAAAAACAATATCATTTTTAATACTAAAAGTATTGTTGAATAATGGATTAATCCTTTACACTTTAGCCAAATATCAACAAAACTTCCTGCTTTAGAGGGGCAACAAAATCTCATATTTAACCAATCCATTTTTTTAATTTAAACTTTAAATTACAATACTAAAGTTTACCTCTAAATCGATGTTTTTTTTTTAAGTTTAAACTTTAAATTACAATACTAAAGTCATCTTCACAATGTTTTAAAGCACAAGAAATCACAGCGAGAACTATTAGCTCCATCTTCGGATATATTTGAATTTTGAAATACGGTTTTAAAATTCACACAATCGCCGCATTCATTCTTCTCTCTAACAAAATTCATATCCTTTTCTACCTAAAAACCCTACTCAGATCTAGCAATGGGTTCTACTCCTACCCAAAACCATAACATCATCTCCTCTATTAGATACCAGATCCAGCGATGGGGTTTCTTTCCTACCCAAAACCCTAACATCATCTCCTCTATCAGATCAACGACTGCGTTCCAGAAAATCACTAATGTTCCAGATGCTTGAGTCACTTCGTATGTTTCTTTTCGACATCCTTTTATCTTCAAAGTAGTATTTGTTATTAGGTTGTTTTGTTTTCTGTTAAAAAGATATGATGAGAGGGGTACAAGAAATATTCACTGTCTGGTTTATGGTTGGACCTTTATTCCAGGTGTTTTTGCCTTCATTTGGTGACTTGCGATTTTCATTTTCGTTTTTATGTAGGCATCATGAGAGGATCAGGATACACTAAACGTGTATAGTTTGTATTGATCTATATTTCGTGTGTCAGGTGATTTGTGTTTACAGGTTAATTTGCCATCTGGTACAACTATACTAACTGTTAAAATGAGACAATACAAAGGGAAAAGTGCAAACATCAAAATCGTGGAAAAAGAGGACCTTGATCTTGTAAGTCAGTATATAATGATTCTTTTTATAATTCATTCTATGACATGATTTTGTTCATGAGTTTGAAGGAAGAGCAAATTCAAGATTTTATAGATTGTGAGGCATATTAATTAGTATTGCTCAATACTGTTTTTGTTTTTGCAAATTTTCATAAGTTTTGCTATGGAATGTCAATTTACAGGCTCATTGCAAAAACATTTCTCCTGCTTATGAACTTGTTCGTTAGCCACAGCTTTAACCTACCGAAGGAGGTTCTGATTCAACGGAGACATATTAACTTCACTAATAAATCATTTATTAATCTCACAAAAGAATTATTTGTGATTCTTACTTTTGTTGGACCTTAGACTACACGGTATTGGGGCTTAGAACTGGCATGTAAGCCCCTCCACACCTGGAACATCGCCCCGTGGGGTGGTAGTGGGGGCAGGGACATGGACTATTTACAAGCGTGGGGTGGATGGGTTATGGTGATGTGGCGGCGTGTGGTTGGTTGTTGTTGTTTGAGAGGTTTGTTGATTGGCTGTTGCTTAGGTTTTTTTATATATATAACAAAAAGGCCAGTCCCAAAAAACACCCACAACCACCCGTTGCTTTTTTAGGCTTCTGCTGACGTGGCAGCCACGTGTAGCTCCACGCCCAACCCTCCCTTGAGGCCCCTCCACACCAAGTAGTCTTATAGTCTTAGGGTGAACGGGGCACTCCCCTCTTAGGGGAGTCCCCTCTCTTACGCACGGCCAATCAGCACACGCCACGTCAACTCCCCTCTTAACTCCCCTCACACCCTCAATTTGATGGCGGCACTCCCCTCTTAACTCCCCTCACACTCTCTTTCTCTATCTTTCTAGAAGTTGCAGGTTGTGTGTGAGTGTAAAATGGGTTTGGTTGTGCGGTGAACCCTCCCCGATCCCCCTCCCCGAATACCCTCCCCGCGATGATGGCGGCGGTGTTCCCGCTCGGGGACTTGGGTCACCGCCCCACGCCCCGCATGGTGCCCCGTTCACCCTTATCTTCATAGTGATACATTACTACTGCAAAAGGTCAGCCTTTTTATATTTTATATTCTCAAGTTATGTTAATATGTTTCTGCTATATTTTTCCTTAATGGCCAAACCCATATTTTCGTTATGATTAGGTATGCAAAGTGCTGAAAGGTTCATTAGAAGTGTCAATTCTGGTGATGACTTTGAGTAAAAACCAAAATCCTTGGCTCCACTTAAAGGGTGATAGGTTAACCTTGAGGAAGCACTTGGTGCATATCTACTTCCTTTACTTCATTTAATACCAGCAAATCCAACTGTTGGACATAATATATGGGATGTACAAAGTCTACTTCCTTACGAGGTTAGTTCTTTGTGTTTTTATTATCTAATGAAATCCTAACTCTGAATTTTGTTGGATGCATGGATTAATGAATCTTATGTCGTTAGGCAAGGTATCGTTTGTTTGGGGAATGGGAAAAGGATGATGAGTGCAATCTCGTGGTTCTATCTGTAAAGCAAATAACAAAGGTTATACATTATTATTATTTCACTCGGTTGCCATTTGATTATTCTACAATTATATTTATACATTAACCCAGGTGATCACCCAAACCAGTTTACTTGGAGTAAGATAGCCGTCCCGAAAGTGAACTACTTAGCGCGGAGGGCTGTTAGTGGCAAGACCCCGACTACGACAACGTTAGTGTCGAGGAATGTGGTTTTTGGTGATGGTTTATGTTCTTTGTGCGGAATAATCTACGAGTGTGCAGATCATCTATTGGTGCCGTGTATTTTTGCTAAATATGTCTGGTGGATGGTTTGTGTCTGGGTGAGAATTCCGAATCCCGAGGGAGTTCTCGGTGGCTCAACATATGTCTGTCAAGTATTAGATCTTCCTGAGAGAAAGAAACGGGCCGTGTATGCCATCTTTCTCATGACCTTTTGGAGGCATTGGAATAGGCGCAACGAGAAGGTTTTTAGGCTGAAAAACACTTCAAATGGTTAAAAGGTATAAAATGGTTGCTGGAGACCTGGAAAAATGGAACAGTTGATAGGCTGGAGATGGCTGAAGCTACATTGCTTTGAATTTTATGCTGTACTGTTTGTATTTTTTTTTCTATATGGTTCCCCTTAGCAGCTTGTTAAGTCTTGTAGTCTCTTTTTTGTGGTAATAAAGTTTCTTCTTGGCTAACCATAAAATGTAAATTCAAATTCTACATGTCTTAACAACTTCTGCATGACTTCTGATCATCCTTAATGATTATATTAACAAAGTTTTGGTATTTTGACCCATTTTCTTTGTAGCTACCCCCTTCGTTTCAACATAAATTTTCACTAGAGTCTACACAAGAGGCCCACAATGTTCTTTGTAACTACCGCCTTCGTTCCAACATAAATTTTCACTAGAGTCTAGACAAAAGGCCCACAATTTTCACTCAGTAGTATCCGGTATATAGTTTTCATATAGAATTTTTTAGGTATATACGTTTTCGACTCCGCGGTTTTTAAATGCCGTTCAAAAAAATTATAATGTTAAATTATTATTTAACCGAGATATGTAAGTCTCATGTCAACGATAGACCACACCTATGCTACGATAAGAAAACTAACAGATACTATACAATTAGATTATCCTTTTGAATCGTTTTACTTTAACAATTAGATTATCTCATTTTATTTTAGCAATTAGATTATCACGTTTACTTATTTTGCCTTTTATTGTAAATTTTGCCGCCGCATCGCATCAGAATCCTACTATACCTAAGAGAACTACTAGAAATGAGTACTGCAATGCAAAATGTTGCTCCCGTCGCATCGCACAAACACTCTACTAATAAGAAAACTATCAGAGAAACGAGTACCGCAATGCAAAGTGTCGCTCCCGCCGCATCGCGCGGGCACCCTACTAGTTTTGATAATGTGAATTAGATGGAACACCACATAGGATGCTTTGGATTTATTAGATGATGTTGAACAAAAAACATTATATATGAACCACCATTGTATTTATTATGGTGTACAAATCAAATGGGCTCACTATCTTTATTTTTATTTTGTTTTTTTCTGTTTGTATTCATATTCTTGTTTTGTATACCTTACCATCCTAGTATGCAAGCTCATAAACCGCGAAAAATCTATCAAGATAACAGAATTATCACACGCTGGATAGTCATTCCAAAACTAACACAAAACCGATACAAACCATTATAAACATAAAGATACAACAACTACATGATACAACAAACAAAACCAACCTGGACCTTATCTCAAGAAAAAGACTGCTACCTTTTTTTAAAGATATGTACACATTTACTGAGTAATGGAGGCAAGTGGGATAACCGAAGGCGGAAAATCGGTTCTCGGACCAGCAAGAGAGTAATAAGCAAGTATATGTGCAGGATGTTCCATCTCTCTACCATCTCCACAGTTAACCTTTCGTGGCGGGATTATTTCGATATTCCAAAACGGGCGGGCCATTGTTAACAGATCGAATCCTGTTTTAGATCCCCTGTAACCTTGTACCCATAAGTACCTTAAAGATCTCAGCTGTAAAACCGCCATTGCAAGTGCGTTTTCACTGAAACAACACCCTCTTACTTCAAGCTTTTGCAGGCTCGGGCAGCCTCTAGAAAACCCGAGAAGCCCGGAATCAGATTCCCCAAGATAGCCCAGAAGCATCCATCTTATATTCTGACTGTGTTGACCGATGTAAGTCAAACCCACATCCGTTAACCCTCCGGGTCTAAGATAGAGTGCGAATCTTCTTAGTTTATTGCAGCCACTTAGTAAAGATCGGATTCCGTTATCCAGTGGCAAATCTGTGATGACTTCTTCTTTATCCAGTAAAACCATACGGAAATCACAGAGGTTTTTCAGGTTCATGCCCATGGATTCTAGAGCTGCGTTTGTGATATCGGATACGTATACAGCGATGTATTCTAATTCAAGACAACCTTGTGCTATGGCGGTTAATCCCCTTTGAGAGACAACACCTTCTTCATCTTCGAGCTCTTGTTCATCGGCTCCTCTTTCGATTCTAAGTCGTTTCATTTTCTTGCAGGAGCGCGCTAGAACTTCCAATCCCCTGTCTCCAATCACATTTCTCGCCTGTGTTTCATCAGTTTTGAATGCTTAATTTGTTTGCTGTGTGTAATAAGTTCTATGCAGCTAATATCGCCGATATATCGGTCCCTGGTGAGATATCAGTGCAAAATATCGGCAACGATATTATCGGCGATATTGACCGATATTTGACTGATATATCACCAAATTTCCTCGGTACCTTTCTTCTTAGTTCTACCATTCATCTTTCTTCTTATTGCTACTTATAGTGTTTTAAGTGTTAATTGTTAACTGTTAGTGTTTTAAGTCTTAATCAATTCCTATTTTGCAAAAAGTTAATTTGTTAATGGTAGGAGAGTATACTGAATTATTACCCATTGCAATTACCGATATCTATTTTTTAACCACGTTAACTGCTTAAAATAAGTTAGCATCACTAGTTAGGAACAGAGAGAATGTACCTCAAGAACTTCTAAATTAGGACACCGTTGGAGCAACACGCAATGATCCTCGGTGTCAAGAAGGGCATAGAGGAGATCAAGCTTTTTTAACCGCGAAGCAAAAGGGTACACAATGGGCATTTCGTTCGTGCTCATATAATTCAGACCTAACCGACACAATCGCGGGGGGTACGCTAGAGAAGCATACTCCTCGGATTGTTTATTAAAACACCCACCACTAAACTCTTCAAGCGAAACTGCAGCCCGAAAAAAACCAACAAGATCCAAGATTTCACAATCACCTATCTTGACTGATACTAAAGATTTGCATCTTTTGGCTATTAGCTCAAGATCGTTAAAACTAACTTGTGATAAATCGGTCATGTAAAAGTTTAACGCTTCGAGTTGAGTATTGTTCATAGCAAGCTCATGTAGCCACCCTCCATCCTTCTCTATTACTTGACTCTCTTCTAGAAACAATACTTTAAGATTCCTGCAATAGCATAAACTATAAGTCATGCTAAAAGTAACATAACAAGCAGTAATTGGTAATAATAAAAGTGTTCAACAAGACAACAAATAATTATGAAACAGGGCAAGTAAAAATCATGTGATCTAGACATAAAACCCCACCAGAGTCGTAAAGTTCGCCGATTTTCTTGACTAACTATTAAATCCAAACTAAACATGAGTACAAGAGTGAATTTCAAAATATATGTTGTAATTCATACTGATGATATTAACCATTCACCAGGGGGGACAAAACATTTCATTACAATCCAATGATTCATACCAATGGGGTGGTGGTGAGTCAAAGTCTTTAAACACCTTTAGAGAGAGAGGTCTTGGGTTCAAGTCCCACAAACGACAGGAATAAAAGTAATTTGTCGTTAAAAAACAATCCAATGATTCATATCCATGGAGGTCAATATAGTCATAACAACTCCTGTGTTTTGATCATTATAACTCCCACTCACAAGTACCCACAGTCCAGTGTCCACTTGTAAAATCATCAAAACAAGAAAACATGTAATCATTGCAAGAAAACATGTATGACCCATTAAAATTCCAGCACAAATAAATTTGTAATTTACACAAGTATTAAAAAAAATTAATCTGTTATCAAGAACCAGTAAAGAACACAGCTTTTAATGAAAAGAACAGTTTCCAAAAATAGAAACTGAAATTAAATTCAGAGAAAAAGAATCACATAAAAACTGAAAAATTGAATCTTTTATTCAAACAAGCAACAAACTTTAATAACATACCTGCAAGAGCTGCAAATATGCAAGAGCCCATCAGTGGAGAACCCAGAGCACTTATCAAGTTTAAGAACCTGAAGAACATGCCCCCTGTCACGTGCCAACAACTCCAGATCTTCATCTTTAACAATCATCCTTCTGAAATGCAAAGCCTTTAAGGAACTAAAAGACTTGGAAAGCTCCTCCACCCACGGCGTCGCAAACCCACCCCAATCCTCCGGTATTAAGTTATACATGGCGGCGCGTGGCTTCCCTTTCAGCTTCAAAGATTCAACAAAGGGGAATCTTCGTAGTAACTGTTTAGGTGTGGTTGTGTAACATAAAGCTATTGTCACGTGCTTACGCGTCTGAGCTTCTAACTCACATAACCGCCGGCAGACTAACGAGATTGACTGACGGTCACGTGAGTCGTGTATGTACGCTAACACGCATTCGAAAACGACGTCGGACATGCCGTGAATTCGCTGGTTGTTAAAGCTCCGGTCATCCATAATCCAATTCAAAAACAAAAGATTACAAAGATTTAAAAAGATTCAAAACCCAGATGAAATCAAGAATCTTTTTTGGATTCGGAAAATACCCAGATGAAAAAAGTCGTAAAAATCGAGTCTTTGCAGATTAAACGAAAGAAAGAAACAAGATTTGAAGCAAAAACCCTAATTCGAGCAAGAAAAAGTATTGAAATTCATTAACAAGAACCTTAAAGATGATTATAACAAAAAACAGAGTGAAAATCTAACAAAATCGAACAAAATCAAAGTGGGTTGTGTGATTGGATTACTACGACTCAAAACAAAGGGATGAAACTAAAGAAGAGATGTAAACTAAACCAGAGGATTTAGGAGTGACGAGATCCGCGAATGGGGGGCTAGAGAGAGAAAGGAGGAGAGAGAGAGAATGGACGATGGGGATTGGGGAAGAAGGGGAGATCGTACGGTGACAGATGGAGGAGATTGAATGGGGACCGATGAAAATGGAAAGTTTATTAAAAGGTTCTGAGACCAAGAGAGAGAAAGCATTGAAATTGAAGGGTTAAATTTGGAAATCCGCTAAAGATTCTGAAATATGTATAGAAACAAGCTACTGTTGTGTCTTAGGACAATCCAAAATTTACTGATTTACTTTATTTTATTTTTTATATTTTATATTGATCGATATCTTTTCTCTTCTTTTCTTTTCAAGTATATTATATTTTTCTGCAAGTGGTGTATTAAGAATTGTGGATCTAGATATTTGATTTTTGAATTAATTATTCGCATGCTTCTAATGCTATGACTTTTTTTTTTTCACAGAGAATTTGGTATCCGTTGGTGTTTATTTATTACAGGTTTTTTTTTGTTTTTTTAATAGTAACCAGTATTGAAGATTCGTGCGTCAAGACAGGATAATTAAACTGAATGAAAAGTAGGGCTGTTCACGAGCCGAGCCGAACCGAGCGGACCTTTGCTCGTGCTTGGCTCGTTTACAAACCGAACCGAGCGGAGCGACTCATTTAAAACCGAGCATCAAATCAAGCGAGCATTTTTCGAGCAGTAAAAATTCCGAGCGAGCGTCGAGCGAAGTTCGAGCGATTTGGACAACTGTGTCGCCCAATTTAAATTTGCTGAGAGAGATAGTGACAATGTTGGGTCTCAAGTTTTTATGTCTTTAAAAACATGCACATTTCATGGCATAATATTTTTCTTATGAATAACAATGTTGTGGCTGACAAGGCGATGATCATATTGCACGAACAATTACTTTAAGAGTAGGAGACGGTCGACTTAGGGTAACGACATGAAACATTGAGGTGATGAATAGACTGTCGTTTATTCGTTTAGGGGTTAACTTTTAGTTTTGATTTTAATTTTTTATTGGCGTGATTGGGCTAGTACGTATAGATATAGTTGTAAATTTGTATATAGTTGACCAAAATCTAATAGATTGATACATACAAAACTATAAATTTAATTTATATTTAAGTATATATGTATGTGTAAGTGTGTGTATATATAGGTGTATGTGCGTATATATATGTATAATTTATATTTGTGCATATATATATAGGGGAAGGTTCATTGGGGAACACTAAAAAAGTGGGGAACAACGGGAAACCGGCTCAAACGAACTCCGATTGGACTCATTCCAGCGGCGTTGGAACCGGCTCGTCGAACCCTAACTAAGATCTCTTAACCATAAACTCTAAATCCTAACTCCTAAACTCTAAACCCTAAAGCTAAAAAATAAGGCTAAAACCTAAGCTAAACCGTAAAATCTAAACTATAAACCCTAAAAGCTAAACCCTAAAGGCTAAACCTAAAGCTAAACCCTATAGCTAAACCCTATAGCTAAACCCTAAAGCTAAACCTTAAACCCTAAAGCTAAACCCTAATGCTAAACCCTAAGGCTAAACCCTAAAGCTAAACCTTAAAAGTCAAACCCTAATATATTTAGGGTTTAGGGGTTATGATTTATGGTTTAGGGTTAAGAGATCCTAGTTAGGGTTCAATGAGACAGTTCCAACGCCGCTGGAATGAGTCCAATCGGAGTTCGTTTGAGTCGGTTCTCCACTGTTCCCCACTTTTTTAATGTTCCCCAATGAACCTCACACTATATATATATATATATATATATATATATATATACACACATGTTTATAGATGTATGTGTTTATGTATATGTATATATATATATATATTAATTAAAATAATAATTCGAGCCGAACCGAGCCGAGCGGACCTTTGCTCATGCTTGGCTCGTTTACAAACCGAACCGAGCAGAGCCGCTCGTTTACAACCGAGCGTCAAATCGAACGAGCATTTTCCGAGCAATTTCCGAACGAGCGTCGAGCGAGCGGCGAGCGATTTGAACGGCCCTAATGAAAAGTGGACATAAAAACATTGAATCACGCACGGCTGTGCTGTTGTGGTGTGTTAACTCACAAAAATCAGAAGAAAATGTAAAAAATTGAAAAGAATAATATGGGACCGTTAAACCATAAAATATTTTTTGTCAACAAAGTTGAAAGTGAAAAAGTGTTTTGATTAAAAATGAAAAACTCGTGATGAAAAATTGTTAAAAGTTGAAAAGCATAAGAGTTAAACGAAAAAAAAAAGTTATTTGTGACAAGTTTGTAAAAGTTGAAAAATATATAAGGGTTAAAAAGTAAAAAAATGAATAGTGATTTTCTGAATCGTAAGAAAGTTGGTAAATAATAGCATATATATATAGAGTTAAGTGTCATTTACGTCCCTGTGATTTGTCCACTTTTGTCATTTCAAACCAAATTTCAAAATTTATCATTTTCCTCCTTGACATTCTCGAAACGTTTCATTTAAGTCTAAAAAACTAACCTCGGTTAAAAGACTTAGTTAGCTCAGGGGTAAAATGGTCATTTTTCCTAGTGGTTCAGAGGTTTTACATACCCTCCACCGTGCAACAACCTCAAACCACTATGTAAAATGACCATTCTACCCCTGAGTTAACTGAGTTTTTCAACTGGGGTTAGTATTTTGGATTAAAATAGCACGTTTCAAGAATGTTAGGAAGGTAAATTGCAGGGACGTAAATGACACTTAACTGTATATAAACGAGTTGACGTCACCCCGCGCGTTGCGGCGGGATTTTGATTATGAAAAATCTTTAATATCAATGTATGAGATGCAAAAACTCTCTAGTTTACGTAAAACATTTTTTTCATTTTGCTTTATTCTTAACCTACACTACTAACACTTAGTCATTTTATCAAAAAGTAGTTAAAATTAATAGTGAAACATACATATATCCATCCAACAATTAAGAGTAAAACATGAAACAAACACAAAAAAGACTTCAACTGTTACGGAAACCAAAACATGAGAACAAAATCATCTACAATTAATATAATATCCTTAATCACCATATGATCGATCATATGTATTATATAATTTTTTTTTACTTAAACAGCATAC
>JARYGA010006083.1:0-40929 GCA_030545235.1 Helianthus tuberosus
GTTCGGGTCCGGTTCGTGTATTTAAAAATAGCAATTAAGTATTTATTTATGTTTATGGGTTTGAGTTTACATATACATCCAATTTGTCAATTTGATATGTATGTACATGATCACATTAGGTATTGGGTTTGAGTTTGCATATATATAGTAGCAGGGGCGGACTTGGGTAGGATAATATGAGAGTCGGGTGGACACTTTAAAATTGAAACAATTAGATGGTTTACTCAAATGTATCAACCGGATAAAAGTTAGACTTTGATCTGTAAGAACAAAGTATATCATCAGTAGAGAAGTTTATGAACTAGCATGTTGACCAAAGATTGATGTCTAATAGGATAAGTGGCATTTAAGTACATGGCAACTAGATAAAAGATCCTGAGTGTATAAGCCCATTAAGATTGATTTAAAGACACCAGAAGCCCAGAACAAACATCAACCCACAAGTCATAACTGTGTAGAGGCGAAAACAATTTCTTTTTGGGCCATGAAAGATATACTCAACTTCAAGCAATTGCATGTTGGGCCGGTTATAAACCGGGTTTTTCGGGTATAAACCGGGTTTCGGGTATAAACCGGGTTTCGGGTATAAACCGGTTCCGGGTTCGGGTTTGGGTATTTATAAAACCGGGTTTCGGGTATAAACCGGGTATAAAAAAAAACGGTTCCGGGTTCGGGTTTTAGATTAAATATGCATACCCGGTCCCTACCCTACGGGTAGGTTCGGGTTCGGGTATAAAAAACCCGGGTTTTATAATACCCGGTTCCGGGTTTTTTTTTCGGGTCCGGGTCCTGGTTTTTTGTGCACCACTACCTGTAGGTGACAACTAAAAACCAAGACAAAAATCATGTAGATAGCTGGCTGGAGATTCAAATAACCCGTCACCTCAGTTAGCAAGGCACCAAACTCTGGTTATGTGTTGCTTGTCGGGGAGACACAAGGATACAGTTAATTTGGGATGCGCATAGACTTTTGTTATAGGTTTTTTCTTATGTCAAATAGAGCAGTGGATTCTGCCTACCAAATCACAAATGTAGAGAAAAACGTAGATGTGAATCTGGTTTTTGGTTTGGTGATTCAGAGACTGCAGCGCAATGGCATAGACTGTACAATGATTGTTGGACGACGCGAAACGGAGGACGCCTCTAACCAGAGAGACAAAGAGCGAGTCGTGTGCATTGGTGGTCGAGCAAGGGATGATGGATGGTTTTGGTATATGTCATGGCGAACAGAATTCTAAACATTATCTTGAATACAATATAAATACTGAATGCACAACATAATCAAGAACACAATGATTAGCTGCCCTAAACTTGCTACAAAGTACAAACATATATTTGAAGTAAGTTTTGTGAACTTATATAACTATATGCATAAAATTGATTGTGTTACAACAGCTCTACTAAGGGTCCTAGTGCAAATTGACGATGAACAACATATCTGTACATAATGTAAACAAAAATATCAGATTCATCATAAATAATAGAAACATATATCACATATTTGAGGATCGTCTTGCAATGCATAGTTCGAAACAAAATATCTCATAACAGGAAGTGATGTGTGATATGAAACGAAATCATCTTGAAATTTGAAGAAAATAGAGTACCAGAAGTGTACTAAAACTGAGACAACTAAGAATCTATGCTATTGGTTGGTGTATGTATACCTTGCTTGTATGCTTCCAAAAGACTTGCAATGCATCCATTTCCTTTGTCATTATAAATTGTAAAGTTTGCCAGAACAATCAGAAGTAATAGTAATATTTCCATATAGGAACTAGAAATACGCAAATAAATACAGATTTACTACTCTGTGTCAAATAAAATTTTTAGTGGCACAATAAAAATATGAAGTATGAATCAATTATTTACTTTGTGTCAGAAAACGGGGTTGAGCCATAGCCCCCGCTACCCCTTGACGCTCTGGCGGTAGTGTAAAAAAAAGATAAAATTTGACGTTTTTTGACTTTCTTTTCAATTTTGCTACCCTTATAGATTTTTTTTTTTGAAACTTTGCCCCTATAATTATTTTCTAGATCCATCACTGTTTGTTACAACCCCAACCAGCGAATCGATCTATCGGGTACGCGAATTAAATGAACAGCGACCTACAACTAACCGGTACGTGTTTTATTACAACCCCAATCAGCGAATCGATCTATCTGATACGCGAATTACATGAACAAAACACGATAATCTAGAAATTCGGAAACCATCAATTAGAGCAATCCGGATCACGTACCTTGAGCGATCGGTAAGATATTTGTACCCGTCTGGTACGAACGATCTGGTACGAACGATCGCGGGTAGGCTAGCGTTTCCTGTGACTATGATCATGAATATATAACATAACTTCGAACAACAGATGAATAATGAATGCACAACAAAAATAAAAAACACAAAAGAAATCTTGAAACGAGAAAATAAATTAATAATTTGAAACACAAGAGAGTTATCTTATAAACAGGCTATTCATAAGTCTAAACTGATTATCCACAACAGAGCACAATAGCTTAATCCATAAGAGAAGAAGAGACTATTAAAAAAGGAATTATCAGTAGCTTATAAATATAATAATAATAATAATAATAATAATAATAATAATAATAATAATAATAATAATAATAATGTCCAAATGATTCTACTTTCTTCTACCAAACATCACCAGGTTACAACTTTCCACCCTCAAATTTGATAGAACATGCGGTTTTTGAAAATTTTCTTGTTGAGTCAATTATACTATGTTATCTAGCATTAGAACTGTATGCTTGTAATAAACAAAAAGCTAACGTACATCACACTTAGCATACAAGCTGGATTCAAGTCTTCTTATGTTTTGACCACACTACTGAATGGGCACTTTGGCATGTTCTAAGTCAGCTTTATGTATAAACCACTATCTTCATTAGAAAAGCATAATTATTAATATTTTTCAATACAAAAGACAACAAAACACAAACATGTTGCCTTCCATCTCTATCAAGTATCAAGGGCATCTTTTACCTGATACACAACACACCAAATGGATTGTGTAAATCAAGCTGACCACCCATAACACAACCACAAAGAATCAAACCATAATCCATAATATTATCGTCACAAAATTGAACAAAATTTGGAAAAAAAAAATAGAAAATCCAATATACTAAAATGAAAATGAACCTTTGAACATTGCAGTAGTAGGGATGAGCATTTGGTACCGGTACCGGTTCGGTACGGTACCACGCTCATCCCTATGCAGTAGCAGAAGTCAGCAAAGATAAAGGTACCCCCACGAACAAAGGTCACGTACAGTCCTTGCCTGGGAGTTCCGTTATAACCAAGGTTTAAAAGAACGGAAACGAGTTTCGAGGCGTTTCCCTTCGCCTCACGAGGCGTAAGCCTCGGGGCGGTATCAATAAATATATAAATAAAAGTTAAATATATTATAAAAATAATAATACTTACTAGGTTCATCATCAGATTCATCAAAAACACACATAAAAAAGGACATGAAATGCTTGAAATTGACACAAAAATTCAAAATCATCAAAAACAACTATCAAAATCCCCTAAGGCGGAGCTTTTTAGCGCCTCAGCCCCTCTGAGGCGCATATACATTAAAAACACCATGAGGCGCGCCTCAGACTCGTTTTTTGGCCGTTTTGCCTCGAGGCGCAAGCCTCAACCGTTTTTTTAAAACCATGGTTGTAACCAGTAAGCCAGAATACTAAATATTTTCAACCTCATCACAAATGCATTACATAACTTGGAAAAGTAGAAGAATACTTAATAATGCACAACATACTCGCGATAATATTACAACAATACGAACTTTGTTCTATCATATTTTTGGTTCAAAATTCAAGACGTAATTTTGTGAAGCTTAGTTTAATCTTGGCTTGGAAGATGAAATAGACAGGTAAAAGAATAAGCAAACAAACTAAAATGATCCATCATGTTTCATATCATATCATGTGCGCCTTGCATTTAACTGGATAAAAGAATGAGCAAAAATATTAAAACGATTCATTACCAGAACTCCAGAAGTCCTTCCAAGCTATTGGTTTATACTTTATACCCTGCTTATATGCTTCAAAAGGCTTCTAATCTCAGCTCTTCGCCTTGCAATGTAGCTTTTACCTTTGTCAAAAATCGTAAACTCTTGCTGATCTAGCAGAAGTAGTGTTTCCATGTAAGAATAAACATAAAATGAACCTTCTCCATTAATCCCAATATTACTGATGTGTTTTGAATTAGGCTCATAAACAGCAAGTAATGATGGGAGATCAATCCGGTCATAATAATTTTCTTCAATTTGAATTACAGGTTCACCATTCTTCCTAAATTCCAATACTCTTACCAATGTAGCATTTGGTGAGTAAATAGTTTATAGCTTTGTAAACGACAATGATACACCATCCTTCATCGACCAAACATAACAAAAATTCTCATACGTATCTTGTTCAAGCACAACAAGAGACTCCCTTAGATTAGCGATGTTCAAATTATCAATAGACCAGTCGTATACTAAACTATCAGGTAGGTTTACTTCTCTAAATTCTTCACTTGCCAGATGAAATGAAATAATCCGATTATAACCCTCAACTCCAGCATCTACAATACTCCTATCAATAGCAAGCCAATAACAAAACCCTTCTACAACTACTTGCGAACTACGAAATTGAATTGATGTACGAGGAAGATTGTGATATGGACTTCTCCACGCCCCGGTGCTTAACGTAAACACCTCAACTTGCCATGGGATGCTATCGGGTATACTTTCCACATCCTCCCAATGAATAATATTCGTAATCTTAACAATCTTAGGGTCATTAGTCGCGGGACACACCCCGAAACCTACAAAGGTTGTATACACCCCATTTGCCACATTCGGCACAACAACAGCAATCGCTTTTTTAATCGAAACATTCCAAACAACAGCCATTGTCGTTTCAAGACCGTAACAACCGTACAAACACAACAAGCCATGAGAGTTGCCGATGATTCTATGAGACTGGAGCATGTTAACAAATAAGGGATGAGTGAGGGAAACTCTCTGATGGGGGAAAGTGTCGTCATCAACAATTGAAACATATTTTGGCTTTGAAAAACGGAAATTTTCTAGGTGATCATACCTTACAGACCCTTACAAGTAGATGTTGCTGTTGACTGCTATAATGGTTAATAAAATCAGAGCTGTCAATGAGAGACTTCCATGCTTTAGAGACAGATCGGAACTGAACCAACGATTTCACAGGAATCCTCTTAATGATTTCTGCTTGGATTTCGAGTGGTATGTTGTCTGACATTTTGATTTTGATTACTGCTGACAATTTAAATTTCTAGGGTTTGTGTGGAACTTGGGCGATGTAGTGGAAGCAAAGAGACACCGTACAACTTGTGCATGTTATTCTGCATGTTTTTATAAAATTCTGCATGTTTTGTATATGATTTAATGATTCTGCAGCTTTTTTATTTAAATTTCTGCATGTTTTATAAAATAACCGAAAAAACCGGTTTTTATTAACCGGTTCACTAGTTAACCGGTTTTTCATAACCGGTCGGTTATTACCGGTTAGCGATTTTCGAGGTTAATAACCGGTTATTAACCGGTCGGTTATTAACCGTAACCGGTTTTGTTTTTTTGGCCCAATAACCGTCCCAACCGGTTTAGGTTATTAAAAAAACCGATTTGTGCATGTCTACGTACAAGTACTAAGAAATTTGGGCCGGTCTGTATTATATGAAATTTGGGTTGTGTCATGGTTGGGCCAGTTGTTGGGCTTACGTATAATATCTTATTTTTAATTCTCGATTTATCCGTTTTATTGTAAAAGAGTGTTGGTGGAGAAAAAAATTACCGAAATGGGCGATTCGGAAAATAGGGTCAGGATATAATATAAGAATTTTATACCAATAGGAAGGATAGGAAGCAATCTAGTACGTCCAATTGCAGTATCAATGGCAAAGATTAAAATCCAATAAAAAAACTCTCATTTAAACACGTTGTCCGGGCTTTCAAGGGTATTATCGACAAATTCCAAACACAGCCGCTCTCGAATATACCAAGAAACATTCGTAAAAAAGTTCATTGCATTTTACATTTCGATTGAAAGAACACACATATTCAAATCAGAGATAACCAAACTCTGTTGAAGTTCATGGCATCATCGAGAGATAATTTGAAGGTTTACCTTCGAGTTATTGAGAAGAAATCCATATCACAAAACCCGAATTCATCAAAGAGGAACAAAGCATCGGATGAGGAAAACATCGATCAACAAGGAAAAATAGCGAAAAAACGACAATGAAAGAAAAAACTAATAGAAAACAAAAAGAGATTTTTGATAATGGTAATTTTATATATTTTTGCGTTTTAAATTGTGTTTCTCAAAGCGCCCATATAAAAGTGCTAGACAACAAGTCTTTGATTAGAAGGTTGAAGATCATTGTGCAATGCCAGAAGATCAAATCTTTCTAGAAATGAGAGAAGACCTGATATCATCAGTCAAGTGTGGGGGGGGGGGGGGGGTCTGTTGATGCAGGCTTGTGACTGATGATTATCAGTGGTGATCAGAATTAATAGCAACAGTTAAGGGGGAGTCTGTTTGCGCAATATCAAGCCTTGTAACTGTCAATATGCAATTAGTGATGAAGACATATATTAGCGATCTAAGTGCTTAGCGCACTTAGTGACTTCGAGAGCTTAATGTCTAGCTTACTTAAGTGCCTAGCGAACTTAAGTGCGTATAAATACATGTTCTTTATGTCATTTGTATGTATTCAAAAATATAGAGCTAAAACTGTGTGTAGAAAATGTGTGTTTGGTAGACTTAGTTTCTAGGACTTAGTGTCCAGGTTGTAAAGAGAAGTAGATGTGACTCTTTTGGTATATATGTATGTATGTATGTATGTATGTTTGTATGTATGTGTGTGTGTGTGTGTGTGTGTGTATGTATGTATGTATGTATGTATGTATGCATGTTGGTATTGTAAGTCCCAAATCCGGATCAAACAATGATATCAAACAAATACCAAGGATGGATGGAATTCAAACTTGATGTGATTAGAGAAATAATATGAAGAACACACCGAATCACGTTCAATACTTGCACCCGTTCTATTACTATCAAATCAAAACGTCTAGTACAAGTACCCTACACCCAAAATCGCCTCCCTAGCTCTCTCTAGAAATCTCCGTAACCTGTGGGGCTTAAACTCTAGTTTTGACATAAAACTAGTTTATATACCCTAGGTAAGCCCATGGCCTTAGGCATTGCCCAAATGACCTATACATGTCTAAACACTAATATGAACTAACCCAATTAAACCCAGTTCACAACCATAGCCCGCTGCATATATTTGATGCATCAGTCTCACACTTTTAGGGCCTAATAATCTCCCCCTAGACTGATGCCATCAAATTGTCTTCAAAACATGAATTCAGCAATGTCTTCAACGAAGTCTAGGGTTGTTGCTATGCTTTGAATGTTGTTGAAGTTCTTGGCTTTTGTATTCTTAGTACTAGATATCTTAACAAATTGAATTGATGTACGAGGAAGATTGTGATATGGACTTCTCCACGCCCCGGTACTTAACGTAAACACCTCAACTTGCCATGGGATGCTATCGATATACTTTTAACATCCTCCCAATGAATAATATCCGTAATCTTAACAATCTTAGGGTCATTAGTCGCGGGACACACCCCGAAACCTAGAAAGGTTGTATACATCCCATTTGCCACATTCGGCACAACAACAGCAATCGCTTTTCTGATTGAAACATTCCAAACAACAACCATTCTCGTTTCAAGACCATAATGACCGTAAAAACACAACAAACCATGAAAGTTGCCGATTATTCTATGAAATTGGAGTATGTTAACAAATGCGGGATGAGTGAGGGAAATTCTCTAATGGGGGAAAGTGTCGTCATCAACAATTGAAATATATTTTGGCTCTGAAAAATGAAAATTTTGTAGGTGATTATACCTTACAAGTAGATGTTGCTGTTGACTGTTGTAACGCTTAATAAAATCAGAACTGTCGATGAGAGATTTCCATGCTTTAGAGACATATCGGAACTGAACCAACGATTTCACATGAATTCTTTTTATGATTTATGTTTGGATTTCGAGTGGTATGTTTTCTGACATTTTGATTTTAATTTTGATTGCTACCGAGGGTTTGAATTTCTAAGGTTTGTGTGGAAGTAGAGAGACACCGTACAGTATTATCAAATTTGGGCCGGTCTCCATTTTATATGAAATTTGGGTTGTGTCATGGTTGGGCCAGTTGTTGGGCTTACGTAAAATATCTTATTTTTAATTTTTTGTTTATCTACTATCTGTAAATTTGTTTTTTAACGGCAAATTTGGATCACTGACAGACTACTAGAGTACAATCGTGCCATTAATGGAACCACCCTATCATATCCATCTCCACTAGGCAATAATGCCTATACATCAATTTAGGAGGAAACCCAATAAATTTGAAAAAAAAACCCTTGTGGGAATCGAACTCATGACATAATAGTAGGACTGGCAAATCGGGTTATTGATGTATGAAATAGGTTATATAAAATCAATAAGACAATAATTCACAAAACGGGTTTCAAAAATGGTAAATACAAATAAACAGATTACACACAATAGACAAGTGTACCTATCGAAGCATAGTACAGTAATGGTAAGAACCTAGTATCGAATCGTGTAGGGGCGCATCTTAAGAGGGGCCGGGAGAGGGGGCGCCCGACCCCCCGAACTTTTCGCTCAGCAGTGTCATATATGTAGTTTTCGTATAGAAATTTTTAGGTATATACGTTTTCGATCCCCCGATTCTATAGAAATTTTTGGGTATATACGTTTTCGACCCCTCCCCCCCTCGGTCTTCATTGTCAAGTTTCGCCACTGGAATCGTGGACATGAATGCAACTCCTGATACTAAATCTCTATCAATATCTAGTCGATCCAAATGGGTTTGGAATTAAGAAATAAATTAACTAAAACTAGCATGTAAATAAAATAACCGTAAATTAAGAAACATAACATAAACAAACTGAAAATGATTTGGGTTTTTAAATAAATGAAACTAGTTTAAGATCCCGCGAGTTTCGCGGGTGGCTTAACACAAACATATAACATCTACTGGCATTGAAGCCCGTGTATGAACTATACCCGCTTGAAGTTGTGATTATTAGCCATCTGTATCAACCCGTCCCATATTTTACAGGTTTCGGTATACCCGTCAAGTTCAGGTTTTTTTTGCCATCCCTATAATCATCTCCTCTCATCTTTTACAACAGAAGCACCAAAGTCTTTTTTTCCAACTAAACAAAATCAAGTGCTTCTGACTAAAACATCTTTAAAACAAACTTCTTAAATAAAGATATGTATTTATCACTAACATCTGAATACAACATGTAGCAGGATTAAAAGCTCTCTGCTACCAAATTAAATAATACTATCATCTGCTGCTTAGAGGAACTTCATCAATTAAGATCAACCCCACCTCAAAGATCGAATCTTTATTGCGTAACACAACAAACTTCATAAATCAGATCAACCCCACGTCAAAGATCGAATCTTTTTCGTGTAAAACACTACAAACTTGTATTTTGATTCAAACCTTATAAGAAACTACTCCTCAATGAACAAACCCCACCACAAAGCTTTATCAGCCATTTGTGAAAACTGCAAAAGAGTCTTTGGCTCCCTGCATTTGACCAGATAATATATTTCAATTCATTAACCAAAATACTCATAAAGTTCTTTATGTTAAGGACAATCCATTAAGTTTTTACTTAATTTTTGGTTTATCTTTATTGTCAGTCTAACATAATCCATGAGTTGAATACTTGAATCCTAATATTGTCTATTAAGAAAAGACTTCGTATTGAATTAAAAAAAATCATAAATCCAGAACTATAATATAAATGGATAACATAATAATTAAAGCTAAAAAACCCAAACATGCTAACTGTGTTGGCTTCCTTATGGCGGTAACCTGTTTAGCCCAAACACTAACCCTTTTATTAGAACAAACATTTCCTTTTTAGCTACTTGTGTATTTACACGTTTGACCCATTAAAAAGAAAATAAAAACGTAACCGAACCCATTGATAAGTAAATCAATTATAATTGCTTGGATGCCCTTTGCATTAGCTAATTTATGTATTTACACGTTTGAGGCAAAGTGTAGACAATTAAGGATGACATGTATTGAATATAGTTATGCCTACTCTAGATGAATATATATCACTATGTATGATTTATTTCAACCTGTGTTGAAAACAAAATATTTAAAGCATACCATTAAAAATTTATATTTTATTATCCTAAAATAAAATATTAGGGCTATTACAGGTGATCATCTTAACCCTTTTACTTACGAATGGGTTGATTTGGGTTATGTGTTATCTTAAATGGGTCAATATAAAAAAATTGATAGAAGAGAAACGGGTACGTAAATACCTCTAATTCGGTGCTTGCTGACATGGCTTTGCATTAGACTGTTAGATAACTCACATAATCCTTTTGAACTTTTAATATGTAAGTCTGCATGAAAAAGACTCCATGCTCAACTTTCAAAGTAAGTTAATACACTAATAACTATATCTTCTGAATCACTTTCTATATATAAATGTTTATCAAAACAGAAGAAAAAGGCCTCGTTATTGACAAAAATAATTTAGAAAACCAATAACTAAATCTTTTTATATGAGACTTAATATCCAAACTTTAAATATGTTGGAAGAAGCTACATCTGGCATACAGAGAATGATAAAAGGATCTAAGATAATTCTACCTCTCAGATATAGATAAATAATAATAAGACACCTATTTTCAGACCCGGATCCATGCACCACTCCTACTTAGATCCATCCGCCACTCCCACATTTTTAGAAGCACCTTGACAACCATCCTCCAATGATGCTGCCAAAGATGCATGTGCACGAGCTGGAGGTACTCTTGACCCCACATTAGACGTTAAAAAGGCAACTTAAAACCAAAAAGAAAGATAAAAACATAAGGAAAAATAAGCCAAGTCAGACCTGGACATTTTTAGACAAAATTAGTTTCTTTTTTCGTTTTGACCCGTTACTTGAAACCACTTAATATAACCTATATGGACACATCTATATGCGTATGAATGTATAACCTCTTAGACTCATTTATAAACATAAAAACCTTTAGGTTCACCACCTTTTGAAGATTTCTTAAACTCTTATATATCAACTCACTGTAATCGATTGCCAAAAATATATGTTATCAAAGACCCATTCTTCCATTTGTAAAATCCTAAACTTGTTAAACAAATCATCGTGCAACTTTTATATTCCTTATTTATGACATAATCAAAAACACCTTTTATAAAGAATTCAATTCTGATTATATTTCAAAACCCAAAAAATTCAACAATCACATATATACAAATTTAAAATGAAAGCAACCTGCACTTGTAACTTAAATTCTAAGTATCGGTAATGATAAATTCATTAAATAATGTCTATTAAATACTTACAATATGTCTTGCAATGCTTCCTTGTGGTATAATGAGAAGCGACGTACATTGCTGAGTGTATTAGAAAGCATGACCCAGTCTTTAGACCCTAACCCATCTAAAAACACCCGGAAGAAATGACAAAAACGGGGAAAATATCAAATAACAATAGTTACACCTTTTTGTTATTGGCGGAGTTATAACCAAAATTTATATTAAACAGATACTTTGGCCATCACGAGATAAAAATTGAAAGAAAACTACCTTAAGACTCTCATCAACATCCTCAAGATCATTCAGTTTATCATATTCCCTTAAGACTCTCAGCAACATCTTCAAGATCATTCAGTTTGTCAGATTTAATGTATTCCACTTTTGCAACCACCACATCAATGGATTTGCTGATTTAGAATGAACTGCAAGAGCCATTAGTTTCCTTTGAGAATCAGCTAATTCACTGCTTAATGTTTGACTCATAGATGAAGCTAAAGTGAACGGTATCCTGGAAAAAAACAGCATAAGATAAAACAGGGAAATGATGTCAAATAATGAAAGACCAGTATTGTTATTTATGATGTCAAATATTCAGAAATCTAATTTTATAATAGATAAAACAAAAAATCACTATGGAGCCTATATAATAATACAAAACTAACATAATATATTTACTTGAATCAAATTGTTGGTGTTTTTTTTAAATCCACCTTTGTACACAATTACAGTTATCAGTATATCCCAAACACCAAAAAAATCCCAGCAAGATGGTGTTTTTATTAGACTAAAGTCCATACCTCATAGCGCGATACAAAGGGCGATAACACATGACATAAGCACCTGGCAGTCCAGCAAGAAACCAAATTGTCGTACCCGCAAGAAACCTATTCCGTGACAAATATCATTCTAATATATGTCAGTTATGCAATTTTAGCCACTTTGCTCAGACATTTTATGTTGTTTATAATGTTCGTTATTTAGAAATTGGTAAAGCAAGCAATCTACTAAACCTAATCCTTAAATCTTCAATCTCGAATCTTACTATAACAAAAACACTAATCCACACTAAAAATACATTCAGCCCCTTAATCTAAAAATACATTTAACCCGACAACCCGGATTAAAAACCTGTCAAGATTAACTTACACTCGGCCCCTTAATCTTGACCTGTTTCTTTCTTTTTTTCATTCCTGGCTAATTATACCTGTAAATGTAGTCTGCTAATAATATATAGTCAGTAACAACGATTCAAGTGGCAGCTGTCAAATGATATAGCGAGTAACAATGACAAAATCATAATGAAGTCTAATATAAACAATGAGTTAGATAAAGCTTATTTTACACATGAAGGTACAACATTACTTACAATTGCAAGGTTGAAACTAATGAGTTAACCCTTAAACCTTATGTGGAGAAAGAAAATTTCCAGGCTTATCATCTCTGTGAACTACTCCCTGGACCAAAAAAATCAAAATAGTTATTTTCAAGTACATATAAAATACACATACCAGTTTTTTTCCAACAACATATTAATCAATGATCCCTTTTTACAAAACTCCTACACATGTAAAGAGTATCATATGCTCTGAAAAAATAGTAGTCATAACACTTGAGCTGAAAAACATATATTTTTCTATTCAAACCTAAATTAAAACAAAAGAATGAAGCATATTAGTAACATAGTTCTCACTAAGTACTTGGTTTAGAAGTCTATTAAAAAAGTCCTAGAAAAAGTTTCAAGGAACTTTTCATGGGTATTTCTATTCTCCTTGTTCCTAAATTACCACTTTATATAATTGGGGCCAATAATGATATCTCTATACGGTCTATAAATAATAATGTTACACAAACAAAATGAGTGGAAGAAGCTGTTTGGAAACAAAATGTTGGTGAATCACCCATGAAAATGTTACATAAGCAGTTTTTCATTGCTTCAATAACAAACAGCTGTTCATGAAAATTATTAGATTACAGACCGCAAATCATAAAGAAACACACCTTATTCATATAAATAGTTTAACCTTGACTTGTATCATAAAGAAATAAAGCCCTAATATAAGAGCCCTAAAAATTGATACAAATCAGAAGCTTCACAAAAGATTCATATGTTTACTTATGTTATTAAGTGGAAATCGATACAAAATCAGAGATTGATACAAAAACAGATTCATAAAAAAATTGATAACGAATCAGAAGAAATTATAAGACCTGCATACATATTAGAAGAATTGATAACGAACACAGATAATGATTGATAACAACATAGATGTCAACGACCAGAGAAATATGCATACAGATTAAAGAATCATACCTTAAATAATGCTTGACAAATCGATTGACAGCCAAATCGATGTGAAGAAACAGAGGATGATTGATAAATCGATTAACAACCGGATCGATGTGAAGAAACGACTGAATACGTATGGATTTATAGATCTTGGGTTTATGCAACCAATGATCCTTAAATATGGAAACTCATTCATATTTTGGAAGATGATCATAGAGAAAGATGGAATTCGGATCTCTGGTAGGATTATTTGAGATAATATGAGAGAAGGATGGAAACTGATATATGCGTATAGATTTAGGAAAATATTAGTTTGTCAATTGAAAGTGAAAAGCGGGATGCCAAAAGACCTCCAATACATTGCCGCTCAAAAGAAAAATCAGACATACAATCAGATGACACGTGGCAATAAGCTTTTTAAGAATAGGACAAATGGCATAAGTTTGTTTTGTTTTATTATAAGGTATAGATGGGGAATCACTCATGGACTAATAACTTCTAAACATGCAATTGACTTTGGAATACTGTGACAACTTTTGATGAAACTCTATTTACAGATGCTCAGGCCACTCGGTGTGGGGTCGTCTAGGCCCGGCGACGCCCCCCAACACCATTTCCGGGGTGGCGGCGTCGTTCTCTTTGGCAGCTTGGAGACGTTTAGGACGGGGCACAAGTGGACAAAATATTGCCGTTAAACAACGGCTAGAATTTAAAAAAAAATCAATTTCCCTCAAATCCAAATCCAACGGCTAGATTTATAAAAAACAAAAAAAAATAATTATTTTACCTATAAATACACATCTTTCACCTCATTTTTTACACACTACAACCAATACTCTCTCTCCACTTTATAAAATTCTTCAACTTTTTATAACTTTTGCCATGGATCCATACAACCCGAACCCAAACCCAAATGCTAACTTAAACCCGAACCCAAACCCGAATCCAAACTAAAACTTTTTCTCGTTACCCGACTACTATCCTACGATGTAACCGAGTTGGTCATCCTCGTAATTTTCTTTCAACGCTTTCTAGGGTTTCCAACAAACCCCCAACGCTATCTCTCAAATGAGCCAAATCCAATCAATGCAACAAATGCAATCATTGCAACAAATGATGAAGCAAAACTCGTTCAACTCGCAATTTCAATCCCAACCACAACCTTCGCCAACACCGATAGAATTGTCTCCCCAACCACAACCCTTAGAAGATGTCGTTGAAGAATGTGTTCCGGAGACGCAACCCCAATCCTCGAAATGGAAAAAGGGAAGCAAGTGACACGTGAACCCGGTGACAAAGATCAACCTTCGAAAGCCAAGACAAAACCTTGTACAAAGATCAAGGAGGAGGCGTTAGCGAAGGCGTGGGTTAGCACATCAAAAGGCCCCATTGTCGGTATGTAAAAATATATAAATTTTATACTAAAAATATATAAATTTTACATTTTTAACATATACTTTTGTTACATTCTAAAAATATAGGTAACAACCAAACGGGCGATGGATTATGGAACAAGGTCATTATCGCGATATCGATTCCATCTCTTCGAAGTGGCGAAAGATGCATCCGGTCGTGAACCAATTTGCGGCGATATGTAATAATTTATATACTAGTAATCGTCGTAGTTGGATGAGTGACGAACATTTTTTAAAGAGGCGATGCGTAAATACGAAGATTCGCATTAGGTCGTTTTCCCACACGTACGGGCATGGGATGTTCTGCGAATCAATAACAAGTGAGCATCGATTCCAAACGAGGTTGCAATGGCTAAACGAACAAAAACCTCGGAGACCAAAAGTTATAGTGCTGGGGGCTCGGACGCATGATGCCAAATAAATATAAACGATGAGTCCAAATTTGACAAAGAAGAGTACGAAGTTCGAGAGGAGGTACGTCCTCCGGGCAGGGACAAAGGCAAAAAGGCGGCGACTGCAAAAAACAAGCCGCAATGGGGGGCGTGTCACACCCCAACCGATGGCGGAAACATCGGGGTGAGGCACTGAGCGAAACAGATTGTCCAAGAGATTCCATAACAGCTATGATTACCAAATATTTAATCATCACGTCCCATACCGTAACATATAAAGTAACACAGTTATTACAGACAAATTGTTCTCAAAGACAAATAAAGATTGTTCCGACAAGTCATAAATTAATTAATCCGTTTCTAGACCACCTAAGCTTGACTCCACAAAAGCAAGGCATAGCATAGCATCCTAAACACCTGTCACATACGTTAAAATAAAAGTCAATACACATAGTGTAAAGGTGAGCATACAAGTTTAATATTGTAATAGTAGCGAAAGCGATTTACGCATAACCAGCATGCATTATGTTAAATGTGAAGCACGTAAGTTATCGACAAAGATCCTATCAATACCAATGACTGCGAGTTGTAGAGTGCACAACACATGTTCACCACTGCGAACACGTGAAGTAGTAACTTTAACAACCCCTGAGTAAACAGGTGCTGAGTCCAAACTATAGTACTATCGTTGCTAAGGCAAGTAGACAGCAATCAATGTGTAAACATAACATACAGGCATTCATCGAGTCACGTATATCATGCGAGAGCGGTTAGCGTATAAAAGTGTTTGCGTTGTGTGTTGATGTGATTTAATATAAGTAACGTATGTAACACCCAAAAGTGCGTTAAGCAAAAAAGGATCGAGTATACTCACAGAGCGTGTTTAATGAATAAACACAGCCTTGGATTGAAGGGAGCGCTTGAGAGATTAGCCTGATCATAGCATGGCAGTATAAGCGTTGAACAGCGTGTTAAGCGGTGCGTCGAAGTGTTGTGAGAGACGGATAGTGATCCAGTCGGATGACCATCTGGACGGATGGTCATCCGGACGGAAGAACATTCGATCGGATGGGTCATTCGACGAGTGGAGTGTGATGTGCGATGTTTGAACTTTGAAGTTTTCGTTGTAACATTTTATAAAAGGAGAAATGTCTCTACTCATCAGGTCATCCGGCCGGATGGTCATCCGGACGGATGACCGTTTGGTCAGATGGCGATTCGCTGACACTGATTTCTCTTGAAGTTTTGGAATTTGTTTAAGTGTTCAAAGTTACAATTTCACCTGGACGGATAGCCGTTCGATCGGATGGCTATCCAATCAGATGGCAGTTCGTCCGGGCTACTGTTCGAGTTGAAAAGTTTGTAGATTCAACTAAGTTATAGATTTTATGGAGATGGTACGACAACGTGTTTAAACAATGGAAATCTCATCAAGTCCAACTCATCCGGTCGGACGGGAACCACCCCGTTCGTCCAGACTTTGCTGTTCTTGACGGTGTTTCATGTTCAACCCGTGAGTTGGTTATCTCTTCGATAGTAATCCGTTCTTGGACCGGCGCTTCACTAGAGAATAAGCAGAAGGCCTGAACGAGCTCAGATCCTATAGGTTTTGAGTGAAAAGTTAAGAAGTTTGAAGAAAAGTTTGAAACTCTTAAAGAATGTTTAGATTTAGGTGCAATCAGCATTAAAACATGGTAGAAATCCCTCAGATCTGAGTTGTTCTTGGTGGGATGAGGTCATACTTCAATGCTCATATGAACACCATGATGACGTCACTTAGAACAGCCCAAATCAGGTGGATTTCATGGTGAAAATGTAAGATTTATTGGTGAGAAAGATGAAGGAGTGTGTGTAGATCAAAGAAGTACAAGATTTGGAGTAGGAAATTGCAAGAATCGCGAGGAATCGAGAGAAAATAGCTTAAGAGCATTCTGGATCGGAGGGAGCTGTCACATCATGAACTGTGATATGATAGATGGGTATTTATAGGTAAGGAGGAGGAGAAACGCGGTGTAAGTGAGACAGATCGGAGGGCCCCTCGATCGGATGGTCATCCGGTCGGATGACCATTCGATCAAATGGTCCTTCGATCGTATGGCGGGTGCGAGTTGGTTTCCGATTTTCCATTTCGTGCGTTGAGCGTTGTGATGCGTTTCGAGTAAGCGATGCGATGGTATTACCCAATAGTTACACAATAATATAACTAACACACATAAAAAGTACAACTTAACTTTCGAGTCCGCGATAGAGTTGCGATTGCGTTTTCGAATAATCACCACCAACAAATATATATAAACATGCACAAGTAACACATAATGGCACACACACGTAAAACAATATCTAGAACCTGTAACTCGAGTTGCGATGCGATAGCGATGAGATTAGCGTTAAGTAGATTTGCGTTTAGTTATCTTTATCGCATTGTTACTTCACATAATACAACTAACGTATCGTAAATTTAAGTATCGATTATCGAGATTCGAGAGTACAAGTATTAATTAAGTCAGGATTAACAGATCTAATTAGCAATCTTTTCTTCCTTTGACTTTGACTTTGACTTGTACTTTGACTTCAAAAAGTCGGGTTGTTACAGCCTCCCCTACTTTAGGGAATTTCGTCCCGAAATTAAGGCGCAGGCGTAACGAATAGATGTGGATACTTAGCTTCCATGTCACTCTCGAGTTCCCAAGTGAACTCGGCGCCACGTTTGCCTTCCCAACGAACCTTCACTATAGGAATGCATGAGCGTCTGAGTTTCTTGGTGTCTTGGTCTATGATTTCAACTGGTTTCTCCACGAAGTGTAATGTTTCGTTCACTTGCAAATCCTCCAGCAGCACATGTAAGTTCTCGTCGGCTAGACACTTTTTGAGGTTCGAAACATGGAAAGTCGAGTGGACCTTGTTGAGCTCCTCCGGTAGTTCGAGTTTGTAGGCCACTTTGCCGATTCGTTCCAGAATCTTAAAGGGACCAACATATCGAGGCGCGAGCTTTCCTTTCTTGCCGAATCTGATCACTCCCTTCCAAGGTGAAACCTTTAGGAGTACGTGATCGCCAACGTCAAATTCAAGGGGCTTGTGGTGTCTATCGGCGTAACTCTTCTGATGACTCAGAGCTTTCAACAGATTGTCTCGGATCTGGAGGATCTTGTCAGTCGTTTCTTGCAACAGCTCAGGACCAATAATTTGTGCATCTCCGATCTCGTGCCATACAATAGGAGATCGACATTTTCTTCCATACAATGCCTCAAATGGTGCCATTTGAATGCTAGAGTGATAGCTGTTATTGTACGAGAATTCGACCAAAGGTAAATGCGAGTCCCAATTACCACCGAAATCTATGACACACGAGCAAAGCATGTCTTCCAGGGTACGAATCGTGCCCTCAGTCTGACCGTCGGTTTGAGGATGGAAAGCGGTACTTAGATTAAGAGTAGTCCCGAGAGCAGACTGAAAGGTTTCCCAGAGGCGCGAAGTGAATCGGCCATCGCGGTCAGAAATGATATCACAAGGTGTCCCATGGCGACAAATGACCTCGCCGGTGTAGATTCATGCTAATCGTTCTACCCTAAAGTCTTCTCGTATCGGCAGAAAGTGAGCGGATTTAGCAAGACGGTCAACGATAACCCAAATGCTATCGTGACCTGATGGCGTGCGGGGGAGTTTCGTGATAAAATCCATAGCTATACTCTCCCATTTTCACATCGGGATTTCGGGTTATTCGAGTAAGCCAGAGGGTCGTTGTTGCTCAGCCTTGACCTTCGAACAAGTCAGGCACTTCGAAACGTAGATAGCGATATCCTTTTTCATTCCAGGCCACCAATACTGAAGACGAAGGTCCTGGTACATTTTGTCGGCAGCAGGATGAATGGAGTATCGGGATTTGTGGGCTTCGGTGAACAATATTTCCCGAAGGTTATTGCGGCTTGGAATCCAGATGCGATCGAGAAAGTAATAGATTTGGTGACAAGTTTGATTTCAGCACCACACTTCTTCATTTCCTCCAGCAAGGTATTCTCAATGAAGCAGGCGTGCTGCTCGTCACGGATTAGAGCTTCGAGGTTGTGCTGGGTTTGAGTATTATGAACGCTATGCAAATAGCTTCGTCTGCTGAGAGCCTCGGCAACGACATTTGCCTTGCCAGGGTGGTAACGAATCTCACAGTCGTAATCGTTGAGAAGTTCGACCCATCGGCGTTGGCGCATATTAAGCTCTTTCTGATTGAAGATGTGTTGTAGGCTCTTGTGGTCGGTGAAGACCGTACACTTGGTACCGTACAGGTAGTGTCGCCGAATCTTCAATGCAAAAACAACTGCACCAAGCTCGAGATCATGTGTTGTATAGTTCTTCTCGTGGATCTTGAGCTGGCGGGAAACATACGCGATAACCTTTTCCCGTTGCATAAGAACACAACCGAGACCCAGGTTGGAGGCATCACAATAGACGACAAAGTCGTCGTTTCCATCGGGTAGCGCGAGGACGGGAGCATTGCAGAGCATATGCTTGAGAGTTTGGAAGTCAGTCTCCTGTTCAGTTCCCCAAACAAAAGACTTGTCCCTATGCGTCAGAGAGGTAAGCGGTACAATGATTTTTGAGAAATATGCGATGAATCGACGGTAGTAGCCCGCCAATCCGAGGAAAGAGCGAACTTCAGACGGTGATTTTGGTGTAACCCAACTCTTAACTGCCTCAATCTTCGTGGGATCGACGTGTATACCTAGACTATTGACGCTGTGTCCGAGGAATTGAACCTCCTCCAGCCAAAATTCGCACTTGGAGAACTTGGCATAGAGTCGATTCCCTTGGAGTAGTTCGAGAACCAAACGTAGATGTTGCGCATGTTCGGCTTTCGATTTCGAATAGATAAGGATATCGTCGATGAACACGATGACGAAGCGGTCGAGATAGGGTTTACACACACGATTCATCAGATCCATAAAAACTATGGGTTCGTTGGTTAATCCAAAGGGCATAACGATGAATTCATAATGGCCGTATCGAGTTCGAAAAGCGGTTTTGGGTATATCTTCCTCCTGGATTCGTAATTGATGGTAACCTGAGCGTAAGTCGATCTTGGAAAAACACGTAGCACCTTGTAATTGGTCAAACAAATCATCGATGCGAGGCAGGGGATAGCGATTCTTGATAGTCAGCTTATTCAATTCCCTGTAGTCGATGCACATCCGGAACGATCCATCCTTCTTTTTGACGAAAAGGACATGTGCGCCCCACGGGGAGGTGCTAGGGCGAATGAAGCCTTTATCAAGCAATTCTTGGATTTGACTAGAGAGTTCACGCATTTCGGATGGAGCGAGTCGATAGGGGGCTCTAGCAACAGGATTTACTCCAGGAATGAGGTCAATTCGGAAGTCGATATCATGACTCGGAGGTAAACATATATCACATATTTGAGGATCGTCTTGCAATGCATAGTTCGAAACAAAATATCTCATAACAGGAAGTGATGTGTGATATGAAACGAAATCATCTTGAAATTTGAAGAAAATAGAGTACCAGAAGTGTACTAAAACTGAGACAACTAAGAATCTATGCTATTGGTTGGTGTATGTATACCTTGCTTGTATGCTTCCAAAAGACTTGCAATGCATCCATTTCCTTTGTCATTATAAATTGTAAAGTTTGCCAGAACAATCAGAAGTAATAGTAATATTTCCATATAGGAACTAGAAATACGCAAATAAATACAGATTTACTACTCTGTGTCAAATAAAATTTTTAGTGGCACAATAAAAATATGAAGTATGAATCAATTATTTACTTTGTGTCAGAAAACGGGGTTGAGCCATAGCCCCCGCTACCCCTTGACGCTCTGGCGGTAGTGTAAAAAAAAGATAAAATTTGACGTTTTTTGACTTTCTTTTCAATTTTGCTACCCTTATAGATTTTTTTTTTTGAAACTTTGCCCCTATAATTATTTTCTAGATCCATCACTGTTTGTTACAACCCCAACCAGCGAATCGATCTATCGGGTACGCGAATTAAATGAACAGCGACCTACAACTAACCGGTACGTGTTTTATTACAACCCCAATCAGCGAATCGATCTATCTGATACGCGAATTACATGAACAAAACACGATAATCTAGAAATTCGGAAACCATCAATTAGAGCAATCCGGATCACGTACCTTGAGCGATCGGTAAGATATTTGTACCCGTCTGGTACGAACGATCTGGTACGAACGATCGCGGGTAGGCTAGCGTTTCCTGTGACTATGATCATGAATATATAACATAACTTCGAACAACAGATGAATAATGAATGCACAACAAAAATAAAAAACACAAAAGAAATCTTGAAACGAGAAAATAAATTAATAATTTGAAACACAAGAGAGTTATCTTATAAACAGGCTATTCATAAGTCTAAACTGATTATCCACAACAGAGCACAATAGCTTAATCCATAAGAGAAGAAGAGACTATTAAAAAAGGAATTATCAGTAGCTTATAAATATAATAATAATAATAATAATAATAATAATAATAATAATAATAATAATAATAATAATAATAATAATAATAATAATAATGTCCAAATGATTCTACTTTCTTCTACCAAACATCACCAGGTTACAACTTTCCACCCTCAAATTTGATAGAACATGCGGTTTTTGAAAATTTTCTTGTTGAGTCAATTATACTATGTTATCTAGCATTAGAACTGTATGCTTGTAATAAACAAAAAGCTAACGTACATCACACTTAGCATATAAGCTGGATTCAAGTCTTCTTATGTTTTGACCACACTACTGAATGGGCACTTTGGCATGTTCTAAGTCAGCTTTATGTATAAACCACTATCTTCATTAGAAAAGCATAATTATTAATATTTTTCAATACAAAAGACAACAAAACACAAACATGTTGCCTTCCATCTCTATCAAGTATCAAGGGCATCTTTTACCTGATACACAACACACCAAATGGATTGTGTAAATCAAGCTGACCACCCATAACACAACCACAAAGAATCAAACCATAATCCATAATATTATCGTCACAAAATTGAACAAAATTTGGAAAAAAAAAATAGAAAATCCAATATACTAAAATGAAAATGAACCTTTGAACATTGCAGTAGTAGGGATGAGCATTTGGTACCGGTACCGGTTCGGTACGGTACCACGCTCATCCCTATGCAGTAGCAGAAGTCAGCAAAGATAAAGGTACCCCCACGAACAAAGGTCACGTACAGTCCTTGCCTGGGAGTTCCGTTATAACCAAGGTTTAAAAGAACGGAAACGAGTTTCGAGGCGTTTCCCTTCGCCTCACGAGGCGTAAGCCTCGGGGCGGTATCAATAAATATATAAATAAAAGTTAAATATATTATAAAAATAATAATACTTACTAGGTTCATCATCAGATTCATCAAAAACACACATAAAAAAGGACATGAAATGCTTGAAATTGACACAAAAATTCAAAATCATCAAAAACAACTATCAAAATCCCCTAAGGCGGAGCTTTTTAGCGCCTCAGCCCCTCTGAGGCGCATATACATTAAAAACACCATGAGGCGCGCCTCAGACTCGTTTTTTGGCCGTTTTGCCTCGAGGCGCAAGCCTCAACCGTTTTTTTAAAACCATGGTTGTAACCAGTAAGCCAGAATACTAAATATTTTCAACCTCATCACAAATGCATTACATAACTTGGAAAAGTAGAAGAATACTTAATAATGCACAACATACTCGCGATAATATTACAACAATACGAACTTTGTTCTATCATATTTTTGGTTCAAAATTCAAGACGTAATTTTGTGAAGCTTAGTTTAATCTTGGCTTGGAAGATGAAATAGACAGGTAAAAGAATAAGCAAACAAACTAAAATGATCCATCATGTTTCATATCATATCATGTGCGCCTTGCATTTAACTGGATAAAAGAATGAGCAAAAATATTAAAACGATTCATTACCAGAACTCCAGAAGTCCTTCCAAGCTATTGGTTTATACTTTATACCCTGCTTATATGCTTCAAAAGGCTTCTAATCTCAGCTCTTCGCCTTGCAATGTAGCTTTTACCTTTGTCAAAAATCGTAAACTCTTGCTGATCTAGCAGAAGTAGTGTTTCCATGTAAGAATAAACATAAAATGAACCTTCTCCATTAATCCCAATATTACTGATGTGTTTTGAATTAGGCTCATAAACAGCAAGTAATGATGGGAGATCAATCCGGTCATAATAATTTTCTTCAATTTGAATTACAGGTTCACCATTCTTCCTAAATTCCAATACTCTTACCAATGTAGCATTTGGTGAGTAAATAGTTTATAGCTTTGTAAACGACAATGATACACCATCCTTCATCGACCAAACATAACAAAAATTCTCATACGTATCTTGTTCAAGCACAACAAGAGACTCCCTTAGATTAGCGATGTTCAAATTATCAATAGACCAGTCGTATACTAAACTATCAGGTAGGTTTACTTCTCTAAATTCTTCACTTGCCAGATGAAATGAAATAATCCGATTATAACCCTCAACTCCAGCATCTACAATACTCCTATCAATAGCAAGCCAATAACAAAACCCTTCTACAACTACTTGCGAACTACGAAATTGAATTGATGTACGAGGAAGATTGTGATATGGACTTCTCCACGCCCCGGTGCTTAACGTAAACACCTCAACTTGCCATGGGATGCTATCGGGTATACTTTCCACATCCTCCCAATGAATAATATTCGTAATCTTAACAATCTTAGGGTCATTAGTCGCGGGACACACCCCGAAACCTACAAAGGTTGTATACACCCCATTTGCCACATTCGGCACAACAACAGCAATCGCTTTTTTAATCGAAACATTCCAAACAACAGCCATTGTCGTTTCAAGACCGTAACAACCGTACAAACACAACAAGCCATGAGAGTTGCCGATGATTCTATGAGACTGGAGCATGTTAACAAATAAGGGATGAGTGAGGGAAACTCTCTGATGGGGGAAAGTGTCGTCATCAACAATTGAAACATATTTTGGCTTTGAAAAACGGAAATTTTCTAGGTGATCATACCTTACAGACCCTTACAAGTAGATGTTGCTGTTGACTGCTATAATGGTTAATAAAATCAGAGCTGTCAATGAGAGACTTCCATGCTTTAGAGACAGATCGGAACTGAACCAACGATTTCACAGGAATCCTCTTAATGATTTCTGCTTGGATTTCGAGTGGTATGTTGTCTGACATTTTGATTTTGATTACTGCTGACAATTTAAATTTCTAGGGTTTGTGTGGAACTTGGGCGATGTAGTGGAAGCAAAGAGACACCGTACAACTTGTGCATGTTATTCTGCATGTTTTTATAAAATTCTGCATGTTTTGTATATGATTTAATGATTCTGCAGCTTTTTTATTTAAATTTCTGCATGTTTTATAAAATAACCGAAAAAACCGGTTTTTATTAACCGGTTCACTAGTTAACCGGTTTTTCATAACCGGTCGGTTATTACCGGTTAGCGATTTTCGAGGTTAATAACCGGTTATTAACCGGTCGGTTATTAACCGTAACCGGTTTTGTTTTTTTGGCCCAATAACCGTCCCAACCGGTTTAGGTTATTAAAAAAACCGATTTGTGCATGTCTACGTACAAGTACTAAGAAATTTGGGCCGGTCTGTATTATATGAAATTTGGGTTGTGTCATGGTTGGGCCAGTTGTTGGGCTTACGTATAATATCTTATTTTTAATTCTCGATTTATCCGTTTTATTGTAAAAGAGTGTTGGTGGAGAAAAAAATTACCGAAATGGGCGATTCGGAAAATAGGGTCAGGATATAATATAAGAATTTTATACCAATAGGAAGGATAGGAAGCAATCTAGTACGTCCAATTGCAGTATCAATGGCAAAGATTAAAATCCAATAAAAAAACTCTCATTTAAACACGTTGTCCGGGCTTTCAAGGGTATTATCGACAAATTCCAAACACAGCCGCTCTCGAATATACCAAGAAACATTCGTAAAAAAGTTCATTGCATTTTACATTTCGATTGAAAGAACACACATATTCAAATCAGAGATAACCAAACTCTGTTGAAGTTCATGGCATCATCGAGAGATAATTTGAAGGTTTACCTTCGAGTTATTGAGAAGAAATCCATATCACAAAACCCGAATTCACCAAAGAGGAACAAAGCATCGGATGAGGAAAACATCGATCAACAAGGAAAAATAGCGAAAAAACGACAATGAAAGAAAAAACTAATAGAAAACAAAAAGAGATTTTTGATAATGGTAATTTTATATATTTTTGCGTTTTAAATTGTGTTTCTCAAAGCGCCCATATAAAAGTGCTAGACAACAAGTCTTTGATTAGAAGGTTGAAGATCATTGTGCAATGCCAGAAGATCAAATCTTTCTAGAAATGAGAGAAGACCTGATATCATCAGTCAAGTGTGGGGGGGGGGGGGGGGTCTGTTGATGCAGGCTTGTGACTGATGATTATCAGTGGTGATCAGAATTAATAGCAACAGTTAAGGGGGAGTCTGTTGGCGCAATACCAAGCCTTGTAACTGTCAATATGCAATTAGTGATGAAGACATATATTAGCGATCTAAGTGCTTAGCGCACTTAGTGACTTCGAGAGCTTAATGTCTAGCTTACTTAAGTGCCTAGCGAACTTAAGTGCGTATAAATACATGTTCTTTATGTCATTTGTATGTATTCAAAAATATAGAGCTAAAACTGTGTGTAGAAAATGTGTGTTTGGTAGACTTAGTTTCTAGGACTTAGTGTCCAGGTTGTAAAGAGAAGTAGATGTGACTCTTTTGGTATATATGTATGTATGTATGTATGTTTGTATGTATGTATGTATGTATGTATGTATGTATGTATGTATGTATGTATGTATGTATGTATGTATGTATGTATGTATGTATGTATGTATGTATGTATGTATGTATGTATGTATGTATGTATGTATGTATGTATGTATGTATGTATGTATGTATGTATGTATGTATGTATGTATGTATGTATGTATGTATGTATGTATGTATGTATGTATGTATGTATGTATGTATGTATGTATGTATGTATGTATGTATGTATGTATGTATGTATGTATGTATGTATGTATGTATGTATGTATGTATGTATGTATGTATGTATGTATGTATGTATGTATGTATGTATGTATGTATGCATGTTGGTATTGTAAGTCCCAAATCCGGATCAAACAATGATATCAAACAAATACCAAGGATGGATGGAATTCAAACTTGATGTGATTAGAGAAATAATATGAAGAACACACCGAATCACGTTCAATACTTGCACCCGTTCTATTACTATCAAATCAAAACGTCTAGTACAAGTACCCTACACCCAAAATCGCCTCCCTAGCTCTCTCTAGAAATCTCCGTAACCTGTGGGGCTTAAACTCTAGTTTTGACATAAAACTAGTTTATATACCCTAGGTAAGCCCATGGCCTTAGGCATTGCCCAAATGACCTATACATGTCTAAACACTAATATGAACTAACCCAATTAAACCCAGTTCACAACCATAGCCCGCTGCATATATTTGATGCATCAGTCTCACACTTTTAGGGCCTAATAATCTCCCCCTAGACTGATGCCATCAAATTGTCTTCAAAACATGAATTCAGCAATGTCTTCAACGAAGTCTAGGGTTGTTGCTATGCTTTGAATGTTGTTGAAGTTCTTGGCTTTTGTATTCTTAGTACTAGATATCTTAACAAATTGAATTGATGTACAAGGAAGATTGTGATATGGACTTCTCCACGCCCCGGTGCTTAACGTAAACACCTCAACTTGCCATGGGATGCTATCGATATACTTTTAACATCCTCCCAATGAATAATATCCGTAATCTTAACAATCTTAGGGTCATTAGTCGCGGGACACACCCCGAAACCTAGAAAGGTTGTATACATCCCATTTGCCACATTCGGCACAACAACAGCAATTGCTTTTCTGATTGAAACATTCCAAACAACAACCATTCTCGTTTCAAGACCATAATGACCGTAAAAACACAACAAACCATGAAAGTTACCGATTATTCTATGAAATTGGAGTATGTTAACAAATGCGGGATGAGTGAGGGAAATTCTCTAATGGGGGAAAGTGTCGTCATCAACAATTGAAATATATTTTGGCTCTGAAAAATGAAAATTTTGTAGGTGATTATACCTTACAAGTAGATGTTGCTGTTGACTGTTGTAACGCTTAATAAAATCAGAACTGTCGATGAGAGATTTCCATGCTTTAGAGACATATCGGAACTGAACCAACGATTTCACATGAATTCTTTTTATGATTTATGTTTGGATTTCGAGTGGTATGTTTTCTGACATTTTGATTTTAATTTTGATTGCTACCGAGGGTTTGAATTTCTAAGGTTTGTGTGGAAGTAGAGAGACACCGTACAGTATTATCAAATTTGGGCCGGTCTCCATTTTATATGAAATTTGGGTTGTGTCATGGTTGGGCCAGTTGTTGGGCTTACGTAAAATATCTTATTTTTAATTTTTTGTTTATCTACTATCTGTAAATTTGTTTTTTAACGGCAAATTTGGATCACTGACAGACTACTAGAGTACAATCGTGCCATTAATGGAACCACCCTATCATATCCATCTCCACTAGGCAATAATGCCTATACATCAATTTAGGAGGAAACCCAATAAATTTGAAAAAAAAACCCTTGTGGGAATCGAACTCATGACATAATAGTAGGACTGGCAAATCGGGTTATTGATGTATGAAATAGGTTATATAAAATCAATAAGACAATAATTCACAAAACGGGTTTCAAAAATGGTAAATACAAATAAACAGATTACACACAATAGACAAGTGTACCTATCGAAGCATAGTACAGTAATGGTAAGAACCTAGTATCGAATCGTGTAGGGGCGCATCTTAAGAGGGGCCGGGAGAGGGGGGGCGCCCGACCCCCCGAACTTTTCGCTCAGCAGTGTCATATATGTAGTTTTCGTATAGAAATTTTTAGGTATATACGTTTTCGATCCCCCGATTCTATAGAAATTTTTGGGTATATACGTTTTCGACCCCTCCCCCCCTCGGTCTTCATTGTCAAGTTTCGCCACTGGAATCGTGGACATGAATGCAACTCCTGATACTAAATCTCTATCAATATCTAGTCGATCCAAATGGGTTTGGAATTAAGAAATAAATTAACTAAAACTAGCATGTAAATAAAATAACCGTAAATTAAGAAACATAACATAAACAAACTGAAAATGATTTGGGTTTTTAAATAAATGAAACTAGTTTAAGATCCCGCGAGTTTCGCGGGTGGCTTAACACAAACATATAACATCTACTGGCATTGAAGCCCGTGTATGAACTATACCCGCTTGAAGTTGTGATTATTAGCCATCTGTATCAACCCGTCCCATATTTTACAGGTTTCGGTATACCCGTCAAGTTCAGGTTTTTTTTGCCATCCCTATAATCATCTCCTCTCATCTTTTACAACAGAAGCACCAAAGTCTTTTTTTCCAACTAAACAAAATCAAGTGCTTCTGACTAAAACATCTTTAAAACAAACTTCTTAAATAAAGATATGTATTTATCACTAACATCTGAATACAACATGTAGCAGGATTAAAAGCTCTCTGCTACCAAATTAAATAATACTATCATCTGCTGCTTAGAGGAACTTCATCAATTAAGATCAACCCCACCTCAAAGATCGAATCTTTATTGCGTAACACAACAAACTTCATAAATCAGATCAACCCCACGTCAAAGATCGAATCTTTTTCGTGTAAAACACTACAAACTTGTATTTTGATTCAAACCTTATAAGAAACTACTCCTCAATGAACAAACCCCACCACAAAGCTTTATCAGCCATTTGTGAAAACTGCAAAAGAGTCTTCGGCTCCCTGCATTTGACCAGATAATATATTTCAATTCATTAACCAAAATACTCATAAAGTTCTTTATGTTAAGGACAATCCATTAAGTTTTTACTTAATTTTTGGTTTATCTTTATTGTCAGTCTAACATAATCCATGAGTTGAATACTTGAATCCTAATATTGTCTATTAAGAAAAGACTTCGTATTGAATTAAAAAAAATCATAAATCCAGAACTATAATATAAATGGATAACATAATAATTAAAGCTAAAAAACCCAAACATGCTAACTGTGTTGGCTTCCTTATGGCGGTAACCTGTTTAGCCCAAACACTAACCCTTTTATTAGAACAAACATTTCCTTTTTAGCTACTTGTGTATTTACACGTTTGACCCATTAAAAAGAAAATAAAAACGTAACCGAACCCATTGATAAGTAAATCAATTATAATTGCTTGGATGCCCTTTGCATTAGCTAATTTATGTATTTACACGTTTGAGGCAAAGTGTAGACAATTAAGGATGACATGTATTGAATATAGTTATGCCTACTCTAGATGAATATATATCACTATGTATGATTTATTTCAACCTGTGTTGAAAACAAAATATTTAAAGCATACCATTAAAAATTTATATTTTATTATCCTAAAATAAAATATTAGGGCTATTACAGGTGATCATCTTAACCCTTTTACTTACGAATGGGTTGATTTGGGTTATGTGTTATCTTAAATGGGTCAATATAAAAAAATTGATAGAAGAGAAACGGGTACGTAAATACCTCTAATTCGGTGCTTGCTGACATGGCTTTGCATTAGACTGTTAGATAACTCACATAATCCTTTTGAACTTTTAATATGTAAGTCTGCATGAAAAAGACTCCATGCTCAACTTTCAAAGTAAGTTAATACACTAATAACTATATCTTCTGAATCACTTTCTATATATAAATGTTTATCAAAACAGAAGAAAAAGGCCTCGTTATTGACAAAAATAATTTAGAAAACCAATAACTAAATCTTTTTATATGAGACTTAATATCCAAACTTTAAATATGTTGGAAGAAGCTACATCTGGCATACAGAGAATGATAAAAGGATCTAAGATAATTCTACCTCTCAGATATAGATAAATAATAATAAGACACCTATTTTCAGACCCGGATCCATGCACCACTCCTACTTAGATCCATCCGCCACTCCCACATTTTTAGAAGCACCTTGACAACCATCCTCCAATGATGCTGCCAAAGATGCATGTGCACGAGCTGGAGGTACTCTTGACCCCACATTAGACGTTAAAAAGGCAACTTAAAACCAAAAAGAAAGATAAAAACATAAGGAAAAATAAGCCAAGTCAGACCTGGACATTTTTAGACAAAATTAGTTTCTTTTTTCGTTTTGACCCGTTACTTGAAACCACTTAATATAACCTATATGGACACATCTATATGCGTATGAATGTATAACCTCTTAGACTCATTTATAAACATAAAAACCTTTAGGTTCACCACCTTTTGAAGATTTCTTAAACTCTTATATATCAACTCACTGTAATCGATTGCCAAAAATATATGTTATCAAAGACCCATTCTTCCATTTGTAAAATCCTAAACTTGTTAAACAAATCATCGTGCAACTTTTATATTCCTTATTTATGACATAATCAAAAACACCTTTTATAAAGAATTCAATTCTGATTATATTTCAAAACCCAAAAAATTCAACAATCACATATATACAAATTTAAAATGAAAGCAACCTGCACTTGTAACTTAAATTCTAAGTATCGGTAATGATAAATTCATTAAATAATGTCTATTAAATACTTACAATATGTCTTGCAATGCTTCCTTGTGGTATAATGAGAAGCGACGTACATTGCTGAGTGTATTAGAAAGCATGACCCAGTCTTTAGACCCTAACCCATCTAAAAACACCCGGAAGAAATGACAAAAACGGGGAAAATATCAAATAACAATAGTTACACCTTTTTGTTATTGGCGGAGTTATAACCAAAATTTATATTAAACAGATACTTTGGCCATCACGAGATAAAAATTGAAAGAAAACTACCTTAAGACTCTCATCAACATCCTCAAGATCATTCAGTTTATCATATTCCCTTAAGACTCTCAGCAACATCTTCAAGATCATTCAGTTTGTCAGATTTAATGTATTCCACTTTTGCAACCACCACATCAATGGATTTGCTGATTTAGAATGAACTGCAAGAGCCATTAGTTTCCTTTGAGAATCAGCTAATTCACTGCTTAATGTTTGACTCATAGATGAAGCTAAAGTGAACGGTATCCTGGAAAAAAACAGCATAAGATAAAACAGGGAAATGATGTCAAATAATGAAAGACCAGTATTGTTATTTATGATGTCAAATATTCAGAAATCTAATTTTATAATAGATAAAACAAAAAATCACTATGGAGCCTATATAATAATACAAAACTAACATAATATATTTACTTGAATCAAATTGTTGGTGTTTTTTTTAAATCCACCTTTGTACACAATTACAGTTATCAGTATATCCCAAACACCAAAAAAATCCCAGCAAGATGGTGTTTTTATTAGACTAAAGTCCATACCTCATAGCGCGATACAAAGGGCGATAACACATGACATAAGCACCTGGCAGTCCAGCAAGAAACCAAATTGTCGTACCCGCAAGAAACCTATTCCGTGACAAATATCATTCTAATATATGTCAGTTATGCAATTTTAGCCACTTTGCTCAGACATTTTATGTTGTTTATAATGTTCGTTATTTAGAAATTGGTAAAGCAAGCAATCTACTAAACCTAATCCTTAAATCTTCAATCTCGAATCTTACTATAACAAAAACACTAATCCACACTAAAAATACATTCAGCCCCTTAATCTAAAAATACATTTAACCCGACAACCCGGATTAAAAACCTGTCAAGATTAACTTACACTCGGCCCCTTAATCTTGACCTGTTTCTTTCTTTTTTTCATTCCTGGCTAATTATACCTGTAAATGTAGTCTGCTAATAATATATAGTCAGTAACAACGATTCAAGTGGCAGCTGTCAAATGATATAGCGAGTAACAATGACAAAATCATAATGAAGTCTAATATAAACAATGAGTTAGATAAAGCTTATTTTACACATGAAGGTACAACATTACTTACAATTGCAAGGTTGAAACTAATGAGTTAACCCTTAAACCTTATGTGGAGAAAGAAAATTTCCAGGCTTATCATCTCTGTGAACTACTCCCTGGACCAAAAAAATCAAAATAGTTATTTTCAAGTACATATAAAATACACATACCAGTTTTTTTCCAACAACATATTAATCAATGATCCCTTTTTACAAAACTCCTACACATGTAAAGAGTATCATATGCTCTGAAAAAATAGTAGTCATAACACTTGAGCTGAAAAACATATATTTTTCTATTCAAACCTAAATTAAAACAAAAGAATGAAGCATATTAGTAACATAGTTCTCACTAAGTACTTGGTTTAGAAGTCTATTAAAAAAGTCCTAGAAAAAGTTTCAAGGAACTTTTCATGGGTATTTCTATTCTCCTTGTTCCTAAATTACCACTTTATATAATTGGGGCCAATAATAATATCTCTATACGGTCTATAAATAATAATGTTACACAAACAAAATGAGTGGAAGAAGCTGTTTGGAAACAAAATGTTGGTGAATCACCCATGAAAATGTTACATAAGCAGTTTTTCATTGCTTCAATAACAAACAGCTGTTCATGAAAATTATTAGATTACAGACCGCAAATCATAAAGAAACACACCTTATTCATATAAATAGTTTAACCTTGACTTGTATCATAAAGAAATAAAGCCCTAATATAAGAGCCCTAAAAATTGATACAAATCAGAAGCTTCACAAAAGATTCATATGTTTACTTATGTTATTAAGTGGAAATCGATACAAAATCAGAGATTGATACAAAAACAGATTCATAAAAAAATTGATAACGAATCAGAAGAAATTATAAGACCTGCATACATATTAGAAGAATTGATAACGAACACAGATAATGATTGATAACAACATAGATGTCAACGACCAGAGAAATATGCATACAGATTAAAGAATCGTACCTTAAATAATGCTTGACAAATCGATTGACAGCCAAATCGATGTGAAGAAACAGAGGATGATTGATAAATCGATTAACAACCGGATCGATGTGAAGAAACGACTGAATACGTATGGATTTATAGATCTAGGGTTTATGCAACCAATGATCCTTAAATATGGAAACTCATTCATATTTTGGAAGATGATCATAGAGAAAGATGGAATTCGGATCTCTGGTAGGATTATTTGAGATAATATGAGAGAAGGATGGAAACTGATATATGCGTATAGATTTAGGAAAATATTAGTTTGTCAATTGAAAGTGAAAAGCGGGATGCCAAAAGACCTCCAATACATTGCCGCTCAAAAGAAAAATCAGACATACAATCAGATGACACGTGGCAATAAGCTTTTTAAGAATAGGACAAATGGCATAAGTTTGTTTTGTTTTATTATAAGGTATAGATGGGGAATCACTCATGGACTAATAACTTCTAAACATGCAATTGACTTTGGAATACTGTGACAACTTTTGATGAAACTCTATTTACAGATGCTCAGGCCACTCGGTGTGGGGTCGTCTAGGCCCGGCGACGCCCCCCAACACCATTTCCGGGGTGGCGGCGTCGTTCTCTTTGGCAGCTTGGAGACGTTTAGGACGGGGCACAAGTGGACAAAATATTGCCGTTAAACAACGGCTAGAATTTAAAAAAAAATCAATTTCCCTCAAATCCAAATCCAACGGCTAGATTTATAAAAAACAAAAAAAAATAATTATTTTACCTATAAATACACATCTTTCACCTCATTTTTTACACACTACAACCAATACTCTCTCTCCACTTTATAAAATTCTTCAACTTTTTATAACTTTTGCCATGGATCCATACAACCCGAACCCAAACCCAAATGCTAACTTAAACCCGAACCCAAACCCGAATCCAAACTAAAACTTTTTCTCGTTACCCGACTACTATCCTACGATGTAACCGAGTTGGTCATCCTCGTAATTTTCTTTCAACGCTTTCTAGGGTTTCCAACAAACCCCCAACGCTATCTCTCAAATGAGCCAAATCCAATCAATGCAACAAATGCAATCATTGCAACAAATGATGAAGCAAAACTCGTTCAACTCGCAATTTCAATCCCAACCACAACCTTCGCCAACACCGATAGAATTGTCTCCCCAACCACAACCCTTAGAAGATGTCGTTGAAGAATGTGTTCCGGAGACGCAACCCCAATCCTCGAAATGGAAAAAGGGAAGCAAGTGACACGTGAACCCGGTGACAAAGATCAACCTTCGAAAGCCAAGACAAAACCTTGTACAAAGATCAAGGAGGAGGCGTTAGCGAAGGCGTGGGTTAGCACATCAAAAGGCCCCATTGTCGGTATGTAAAAATATATAAATTTTATACTAAAAATATATAAATTTTACATTTTTAACATATACTTTTGTTACATTCTAAAAATATAGGTAACAACCAAACGGGCGATGGATTATGGAACAAGGTCATTATCGCGATATCGATTCCATCTCTTCGAAGTGGCGAAAGATGCATCCGGTCGTGAACCAATTTGCGGCGATATGTAATAATTTATATACTAGTAATCGTCGTAGTTGGATGAGTGACGAACATTTTTTAAAGAGGCGATGCGTAAATACGAAGATTCGCATTAGGTCGTTTTCCCACACGTACGGGCATGGGATGTTCTGCGAATCAATAACAAGTGAGCATCGATTCCAAACGAGGTTGCAATGGCTAAACGAACAAAAACCTCGGAGACCAAAAGTTATAGTGCTGGGGGCTCGGACGCATGATGCCAAATAAATATAAACGATGAGTCCAAATTTGACAAAGAAGAGTACGAAGTTCGAGAGGAGGTACGTCCTCCGGGCAGGGACAAAGGCAAAAAGGCGGCGACTGCAAAAAACAAGCCGCAATGGGGGGCGTGTCACACCCCAACCGATGGCGGAAACATCGGGGTGAGGCACTGAGCGAAACAGATTGTCCAAGAGATTCCATAACAGCTATGATTACCAAATATTTAATCATCACGTCCCATACCGTAACATATAAAGTAACACAGTTATTACAGACAAATTGTTCTCAAAGACAAATAAAGATTGTTCCGACAAGTCATAAATTAATTAATCCGTTTCTAGACCACCTAAGCTTGACTCCACAAAAGCAAGGCATAGCATAGCATCCTAAACACCTGTCACATACGTTAAAATAAAAGTCAATACACATAGTGTAAAGGTGAGCATACAAGTTTAATATTGTAATAGTAGCGAAAGCGATTTACGCATAACCAGCATGCATTATGTTAAATGTGAAGCACGTAAGTTATCGACAAAGATCCTATCAATACCAATGACTGCGAGTTGTAGAGTGCACAACACATGTTCACCACTGCGAACACGTGAAGTAGTAACTTTAACAACCCCTGAGTAAACAGGTGCTGAGTCCAAACTATAGTACTATCGTTGCTAAGGCAAGTAGACAGCAATCAATGTGTAAACATAACATACAGGCATTCATCGAGTCACGTATATCATGCGAGAGCGGTTAGCGTATAAAAGTGTTTGCGTTGTGTGTTGATGTGATTTAATATAAGTAACGTATGTAACACCCAAAAGTGCGTTAAGCAAAAAAGGATCGAGTATACTCACAGAGCGTGTTTAATGAATAAACACAGCCTTGGATTGAAGGGAGCGCTTGAGAGATTAGCCTGATCATAGCATGGCAGTATAAGCGTTGAACAGCGTGTTAAGCGGTGCGTCGAAGTGTTGTGAGAGACGGATAGTGATCCAGTCGGATGACCATCTGGACGGATGGTCATCCGGACGGAAGAACATTCGATCGGATGGGTCATTCGACGAGTGGAGTGTGATGTGCGATGTTTGAACTTTGAAGTTTTCGTTGTAACATTTTATAAAAGGAGAAATGTCTCTACTCATCAGGTCATCCGGCCGGATGGTCATCCGGACGGATGACCGTTTGGTCAGATGGCGATTCGCTGACACTGATTTCTCTTGAAGTTTTGGAATTTGTTTAAGTGTTCAAAGTTACAATTTCACCTGGACGGATAGCCGTTCGATCGGATGGCTATCCAATCAGATGGCAGTTCGTCCGGGCTACTGTTCGAGTTGAAAAGTTTGTAGATTCAACTAAGTTATAGATTTTATGGAGATGGTACGACAACGTGTTTAAACAATGGAAATCTCATCAAGTCCAACTCATCCGGTCGGACGGGAACCACCCCGTTCGTCCAGACTTTGCTGTTCTTGACGGTGTTTCATGTTCAACCCGTGAGTTGGTTATCTCTTCGATAGTAATCCGTTCTTGGACCGGCGCTTCACTAGAGAATAAGCAGAAGGCCTGAACGAGCTCAGATCCTATAGGTTTTGAGTGAAAAGTTAAGAAGTTTGAAGAAAAGTTTGAAACTCTTAAAGAATGTTTAGATTTAGGTGCAATCAGCATTAAAACATGGTAGAAATCCCTCAGATCTGAGTTGTTCTTGGTGGGATGAGGTCATACTTCAATGCTCATATGAACACCATGATGACGTCACTTAGAACAGCCCAAATCAGGTGGATTTCATGGTGAAAATGTAAGATTTATTGGTGAGAAAGATGAAGGAGTGTGTGTAGATCAAAGAAGTACAAGATTTGGAGTAGGAAATTGCAAGAATCGCGAGGAATCGAGAGAAAATAGCTTGAGAGCATTCTGGATCGGAGGGAGCTGTCACATCATGAACTGTGATATGATAGATGGGTATTTATAGGTAAGGAGGAGGAGAAACGCGGTGTAAGTGAGACAGATCGGAGGGCCCCTCGATCGGATGGTCATCCGGTCGGATGACCATTCGATCAAATGGTCCTTCGATCGTATGGCGGGTGCGAGTTGGTTTCCGATTTTCTATTTCGTGCGTTGAGCGTTGTGATGCGTTTCGAGTAAGCGATGCGATGGTATTACCCAATAGTTACACAATAATATAACTAACACACATAAAAAGTACAACTTAACTTTCAAGTCCGCGATAGAGTTGCGATTGCGTTTTCGAATAATCACCACCAACAAATATATATAAACATGCACAAGTAACACATAATGGCACACACACGTAAAACAATATCTAGAACCTGTAACTCGAGTTGCGATGCGATAGCGATGAGATTAGCGTTAAGTAGATTTGCGTTTAGTTATCTTTATCGCATTGTTACTTCACATAATACAACTAACGTATCGTAAATTTAAGTATCGATTATCGAGATTCGAGAGTACAAGTATTAATTAAGTCAGGATTAACAGATCTAATTAGCAATCTTTTCTTCCTTTGACTTTGACTTTGACTTGTACTTTGACTTCAAAAAGTCGGGTTGTTACAGCCTCCCCTACTTTAGGGAATTTCGTCCCGAAATTAAGGCGCAGGCGTAACGAATAGATGTGGATACTTAGCTTCCATGTCACTCTCGAGTTCCCAAGTGAACTCGGCGCCACGTTTGCCTTCCCAACGAACCTTCACTATAGGAATGCATGAGCGTCTGAGTTTCTTGGTGTCTTGGTCTATGATTTCAACTGGTTTCTCCACGAAGTGTAATGTTTCGTTCACTTGCAAATCCTCCAGCAGCACATGTAAGTTCTCGTTGGCTAGACACTTTTTGAGGTTCGAAACATGGAAAGTCGAGTGGACCTTGTTGAGCTCCTCCGGTAGTTCGATTTTGTAGGCCACTTTGCCGATTCGTTCCAGAATCTTAAAGGGACCAACATATCGAGGCGCGAGCTTTCCTTTCTTGCCGAATCTGATCACTCCCTTCCAAGGTGAAACCTTTAGGAGTACGTGATCGCCAACGTCAAATTCAAGGGGCTTGTGGTGTCTATCGGCGTAACTCTTCTGATGACTCAGAGCTTTCAACAGATTGTCTCGGATCTGGAGGATCTTGTCAGTCGTTTCTTGCAACAGCTCAGGACCAATAATTTGTGCATCTCCGATCTCGTGCCATACAATAGGAGATCGACATTTTCTTCCATACAATGCCTCAAATGGTGCCATTTGAATGCTAGAGTGATAGCTGTTATTGTACGAGAATTCGACCAAAGGTAAATGCGAGTCCCAATTACCACCGAAATCTATGACACACGAGCAAAGCATGTCTTCCAGGGTACGAATCGTGCCCTCAGTCTGACCGTCGGTTTGAGGATGGAAAGCGGTACTTAGATTAAGAGTAGTCCCGAGAGCAGACTGAAAGGTTTCCCAGAGGCGCGAAGTGAATCGGCCATCGCGGTCAGAAATGATATCACAAGGTGTCCCATGGCGACAAATGACCTCGCCGGTGTAGATTCATGCTAATCGTTCTACCCTAAAGTCTTCTCGTATCGGCAGAAAGTGAGCGGATTTAGCAAGACGGTCAACGATAACCCAAATGCTATCGTGACCTGATGGCGTGCGGGGGAGTTTCGTGATAAAATCCATAGCTATACTCTCCCATTTTCACATCGGGATTTCGGGTTATTCGAGTAAGCCAGAGGGTCGTTGTTGCTCAGCCTTGACCTTCGAACAAGTCAGGCACTTCGAAACGTAGATAGCGATATCCTTTTTCATTCCAGGCCACCAATACTGAAGACGAAGGTCCTGGTACATTTTGTCGGCAGCAGGATGAATGGAGTATCGGGATTTGTGGGCTTCGGTGAACAATATTTCCCGAAGGTTATTGCGGCTTGGAATCCAGATGCGATCGAGAAAGTAATAGATTTGGTGACAAGTTTGGTTTCAGCACCACACTTCTTCATTTCCTCCAGCAAGGTATTCTCAATGAAGCAGGCGTGCTGCTCGTCACGGATTAGAGCTTCGAGGTTGTGCTGGGTTTGAGTATTATGAACGCTATGCAAATAGCTTCGTCTGCTGAGAGCCTCGGCAACGACATTTGCCTTGCCAGGGTGGTAACGAATCTCACAGTCGTAATCGTTGAGAAGTTCGACCCATCGGCGTTGGCGCATATTAAGCTCTTTCTGATTGAAGATGTGTTGTAGGCTCTTGTGGTCGGTGAAGACCGTACACTTGGTACCGTACAGGTAGTGTCGCCGAATCTTCAATGCAAAAACAACTGCACCAAGCTCGAGATCATGGGTTGTATAGTTCTTCTCGTGGATCTTGAGCTGGCGGGAAACATACGCGATAACCTTTTCCCGTTGCATAAGAACACAACCGAGACCCAGGTTGGAGGCATCACAATAGACGACAAAGTCGTCGTTTCCATCGGGTAGCGCGAGGACGGGAGCATTGCAGAGCATATGCTTGAGAGTTTGGAAGTCAGTCTCCTGTTCAGTTCCCCAAACAAAAGACTTGTCCCTATGCGTCAGAGAGGTAAGCGGTACAATGATTTTTGAGAAATATGCGATGAATCGACGGTAGTAGCCCGCCAATCCGAGGAAAGAGCGAACTTCAGACGGTGATTTTGGTGTAACCCAACTCTTAACTGCCTCAATCTTCGTGGGATCGACGTGTATACCTAGACTATTGACGCTGTGTCCGAGGAATTGAACCTCCTCCAGCCAAAATTCGCACTTGGAGAACTTGGCATAGAGTCGATTCCCTTGGAGTAGTTCGAGAACCAAACGTAGATGTTGCGCATGTTCGGATTTCGATTTCGAATAGATAAGGATATCGTCGATGAACACGATGACGAAGCGGTCGAGATAGGGTTTACACACACGATTCATCAGATCCATAAAAACTATGGGTTCGTTGGTTAATCCAAAGGGCATAACGATGAATTCATAATGGCCGTATCGAGTTCGAAAAGCGGTTTTGGGTATATCTTCCTCCTGGATTCGTAATTGATGGTAACCTGAGCGTAAGTCGATCTTGGAAAAACACGTAGCACCTTGTAATTGGTCAAACAAATCATCGATGCGAGGCAGGGGATAGCGATTCTTGATAGTCAGCTTATTCAATTCCCTGTAGTCGATGCACATCCGGAACGATCCATCCTTCTTTTTGACGAAAAGGACATGTGCGCCCCACGGGGAGGTGCTAGGGCGAATGAAGCCTTTATCAAGCAATTCTTGGATTTGACTAGAGAGTTCACGCATTTCGGATGGAGCGAGTCGATAGGGGGCTCTAGCAACAGGATTTACTCCAGGAATGAGGTCAATTCGGAAGTCGATATCATGACTCGGAGGTAAACTAGGTAAATCGTCAGGAAAGACGTTAGGAAAATCACGAATCACATGCACCTTATCTGTTGCCTTCTTTTTCTTTTCCTTCTCCGCTACTACAATGTGCGCCAAGAAAGCTCTGTATTCCTTGCAGAGATACTTGCTTGCTTGAATACACGACATGAGTTTGAGATCTTTCGAAGGAGTTTCGC
>JARYGA010006084.1:0-23729 GCA_030545235.1 Helianthus tuberosus
ATGTACTTATTTCCATGCGTAAGCCCTTAACTTTATGGGTCATGGTATTGTACATAATTATGTACTCACATATACCACTTAACTTTATAGTTTAGAATTTTAAAAGAAGGCATGCATCTTAGGAGTTCTATATATAAGATATTAGCCTTAGGAAAGACTTAATCTGAAATAACTTTAGTGATAGCATTATGTTAGAGAGTTCTTGATTATCATAAGAGACATCATGTCTTGTAAGAAAGATTCTTTAATAATTTATCTCTTCCTGAGTACAACCTTTGACAATCAATCATGCTTCTTTGTGTCTTAACGTTTATATCAGGATTTGTTTTAGTTATGAACACTCTTAGGTTATTCAATCAAATCCCAAACGTTATACGAACACATAAAACAGTTTTACTAGAAAACAGTTTTATTCTATTTAGAATATTGATTGACACTAATGGCTTAATTAGAAGAGATAGGATCAGTAAACTTTTCCAAAATCCATTTCAACTTCAGTTAGGGAGGTTATGTAATCATCAAACTTAGTAGGCTTTTAAACCTAGATGACCTCCTGAGTTGATTATTGGGTTTGTTAGAAGTTTCAGTTTTATGGATTAGCTCTTGATTAGGTTGCTATCATTTTCAGGATTCTAAGTTTGTAAGAGTTGGTGCAGTATGGTGTACAAGAGGTGTGATCGGAGTTAAATTTGGAGTGAAATTTAATGACACTCTTCCCCCCGCCTCTTGTATTCCTTGCTAGTCATTATAAGGACTTTGATCAGTTCTGTTTAAAACATAAAGGAAAACAGGAATAACATACATTTGATTGCATCAGTAGAGAATCCGGTCAGAGACGCAGCCACGGAGTTCGACATAGTTGTCAGTTTGATCTGGTTCCTCCTTAGGGTGTAAAGTGATGATGGTGATGAAACCGAAAGTAGGGTTGATTTCGGTTAGGGAGAGAGAGACGAATTTGATGTTATGTTGTTAGGTTGTGTGTCTAACCTTTAACCTCTCTAATAATCTCCTTATATATACACCCAAGAGGAAACCCAATTAGTTAATAAGGGTAATATGGTCCATCAACAATTACCAACTAATTATTAATAGGTTATTAATATATTTTGATCTATATTATATAAATGATAATGATGGCTACTAGATTAAATATAAATAAATAAATATTTAATCTTACAGATAGTGCATGAGATTAAAGAGGAAACGTGGATGCAGTATATAAGAAAATGGATAATGATGGAACGTGGTCTTATCTTCTACATGCATGCGAGAAAGGGAAACGTGTCATTTGAACGGGTCAACAGAAACGTGCAGCTAATTCGTGGGTATGAAATGCTCCAAACAAGTAATCGGGTTACGTAATCGGTTACTGCGGGTCATGGGCATGATGAATCGTATCACCGATTTTCAAACCAATAATAATTTAATCACCAAAATTCTTCGAACGAAATCACCACAAGGGAATTTGTTGCTTGTTGCTAGTCTCGATGCAACCAATTCCACCAAATTGGAATTTACCCACCAATTAATTTCCTCATGTTAACCACAATATATCACCGACACACTTCAAACAATATTCAAACTATATGATCAAGCACAATGATTCTGACGTCATTATTATTTCCAAGCCACCAACCACAAAACATCCAAGAAACAAATGATGACCGACAACCCCAACGATTTTGAAAGGATACTCCTCTTCCCCATCTTTTTTCCTTTTAAATAATGGATAGATAAATTGCATCCATTTAAAGGATACTCCTCTTCCCCAAAGCTTGACTGGTTCAGTTCCCTTCAGTGTTTGCATCCCGTAAAATCGGAACAGATTCCTTTGTCTTCACCTTCTACCCATGATGAACCACCCGTCTCCAACTGTCAATACCGACAGACGAATCCACGCCCCATGGCACGTAATCACTAACACCTTTGTCGTTGCCTCTTCCGGAGAATCTACGAACAAGAAAGCATTAATTCTCCCGCGGAGCCATTTGACCAACCAAAACTCTGATACCATATGATGCAGATTTGTAAGCATCCAAATGGCTCAGGAAACTTATGATTTTATTCAAAGGCCTTGAACCGGAAGGTTCCAACCAGTCGCTGCTCAAGTCATTAGACCTGGTCTTTAATCAACAAAAACTATTAGTTTTTTTCCCAATTAGGTGTTGGTTAGAAAACTTATTTACTACAATGGGTACTTTAAAAAATATTTATCAAAATGGGTATTTAAGAAAACTTACTTTTTCTCACTCCTATTTTTATTGGATAGAAATAATTTCATTGTAAAAGTATATTATTTAATTTCTCACGAGTTAAAAGAAAAAAAAAATAAACTTTAAATACACAGATATGTTGTTTTAATAAATTTATTAATTGGAAACCTTATAAACTTTTTTTTCTCGTATATAGATATATTGATAAGTTTAAAACAATTTACGTATATTTATTACTAGAATTACCACCCGTCGCAATGCGGCGGAGGATTCATTAGTTATATATCATGTTAGATGAAAGGCAAATGTTTCTCACATGACCACGAGCCTATGTGTAAAACCGATAAAAAATAATTAATCGCACGTTGCGACAGACCTATCAAATGGGTAGTAGACGCGCTGCGACGGACATGTAAAACATGAAAAAAATAGATGAAAAACGTTGAACCCCACACGCACGTTGCGACGTGTTAACTCGGAAATCTAGAACGACACGTTAAACGGAGAACTTATGAAAAATGAAAAGTATATAATAGACTAAAGTTTAAAGTAAAAAAAAATGTTGAGATTAAATTGCGAAAGATGAAAAGCTTTGGGTTGAAAGTAAAAAAAAATTAAAGGGGTTAAATTGAAATGATGAAAACTTTTGAATTAGAAGTGAAAAATCAAATTAATCAAAGGGCAAAAATTGAAACTTTAGACTTAAATTGCCAAAGATTGAAACTTTAAAGTTAAAAAAGAAATCAATTTCAGATTAGGAAAACAAAATAGATAAATATATTTAGTTAAATTGATGTTTAATATTATTATTATTATTATTTAATAAAAGAGATAAATAAAAAAATAAAGGTGAGAAATTACCAGAGAATGACACGTGTCCAAAAAGAATTTTTGTTTATTAGTATAGAGAGATTTTATGTAGTTTAGTTTCATATGATTACAAATATGTTTTTTTTGGCTTGTGTATTTTTATTTTAAGTTGGTCTAAAATAATTATTACTTTTAAACAATAATATACCAAATTTTCTCATTTATATGCCAATAAATAGAAATGTAGTAGAATATTTTAATTGAAATATAATTTTTATTATTAAAAGGTAATTTTTATATATAAATTTGGATTTTTTGTTGTAAAAATCTAAAGTTTCATATTTAATATGCGAAAAAATTGTAGGATCGTGTTTTGACCCGAATGAGTCGTTCAGAGGAGTTTTAATCAGATACAGGTGCGGAAAACAAGTACCTGACGTAGAAATAGCTAGATATCCTCTTAAATCACTTTTCTGATTGATTTAACAGTGTTTACATTCAAATCTCACTCCGGCAGCACCTCGGTATGGAATCTCACCAAAGTCTAATGAGGTTCGCTTATGTGCACCTATTTATAGGTGTTGAGGTTCCCTTCAAGGGACATGTCCAAATAAGCGGACCTGACAAATAAGCGGACCTGACACATAAGCGGACCTGACACATAAGCTAACCTGACAAATAAGCGGACCTCCTATGTCCATATAAGCGGACCTACCAGGTTAAACCTATATGCTATCCTATTTTCTCATAAAACATGCCCTGATCTAACAATCTAAAACTAAGACTCGATACAAGACAAAGTTGACAGATGTAGTGCACTAACAGACTCCCCCTCAGATGTTGACGAGTCGCAGTGTCGAGTCTTTAACAATGTCATGTTTTCACATCTTCAGTCTTGATCTGTCTCTGGGCTTCTCTCTCTCAATCTTTTCTTGCATGTCTTCAGACTCCCCCATGCTATATGCTGGTATTTCTTTGTTCTTCAGCAACATCTGCTTCAGGATCTTTGTCTGACTTTCTTTTGTCTTCAAAATCCAAAACCTGGCACTCTATCTTCAGATTCAGAATTAATACTTGGCTATTCCTGCACATTCTTAACCCAGAAATAAGTTTTATGACTTTAACAATTTGTATGCAACAACATGCTGATATAATCAGATGTTTCCCTCTCATAAACATATACATTAACACCAACTCTCCCTCAGATCATATACACAAGATGAACCACTTGTTGATATAAAAACATATTTTGACAATTTAAACACACTCCCCCTCACAACAATGTCATCATGTTTAGCACTTAGAATTTTGAAAATCAGCTTTCCAACATCAGTTGTCGAAAATCTTTTTGAATTTTCAAAAAAATTTATGCTAAAACACACTAAAAATCTTTTTGGATTTTTTAAAGTAAAGAAATGCAGTAAAGAAATATTTACAGACAATATTTTTGTGAGTTTTGTGTAAGAGGATCATATCAGTTTTTGACAAGTCACTAGTACCGTTGAGCTTAGTTACACATTAAGAATTAAAAATTCACTTAGATTGCCGATATACTGATCCACTTAAATTTTCACACAAATTTTAACTAATTCAGGATATGAGTTAGGTGTTTTAAAGACTTAAACTCATTCATGTGTCCCACCTCTTGAATATACTCCCATATCCAGATCCCAATATTCAGTCTTACAGGTGAGTATACCACAGATGATATCTGTCAGGGGAATAAATTATAGTGCGAGGGCCGTGAGAGCTCAGGTCGATCTTTCGATACGCAGAGAGATGACGGCTTCGACTTTTGGTGGGTCCCCTTTAGAGGATCTTTTGATTACAACAGCAATGACTATCAATTTTATTGTTTCATCAAATTGCTGAGGGCTGTGCTATTTTTCAAGCATGCGGAAAGTATTCTCCGGGGACTAGGCCATTGCTTCCACAAAATCAGAAGTCCCGGGATAATACCCCAGATATCACTAAGCATAAAGACCTAGTATCTCAGAAAGAGGGACCTTTCAAACGAGATTTCAGGGGATACCTATATATCCAAGTAGTGTTCCCCACGAAATAAGCAAGTTTGAATTTATGTTTATATCCCGAAAAAGTTTACTAAATGTGTAAAAACCTATCGGCATATCATCAGTGAGACTGTTTAACGCTATTGAAACATTACAATTCTTTAGCATACTGTGACTGTCTACTGATGTACTATCATTTCCTCTTCTTTGACACAAAAACTCATTTTTGAATTTATCATGTTTTTGTCTTTTTCAAATTTTCTAATGTTTTTGGATTTTCTGAAAACTTCTACTCCCCCTAAAATGCAAACACATTTTAGGAAATTTGAAAACTACTAGACTCTTGACCCACTTGAAACATAACATAAACTGTACAAAAACTTGACAACTGACATCGAATCACTTCAATTCGCCATCCACTTGGCATAAACAATCAGAACTCCCCCTATCACAAACCATTTTCTCATTTAGATCTCAAAATACTTAAGTTTGTTTTAATCAAAATGATTTTTCCGGAAAATGAGTTTGTTTTTACCACTTGTAGATTTACCACTTGTAAAGTATGGGGATATGGTTCATCATCTTGTCAGTTTTATCAACTGTAGTAAATCAAGTACAATTTAATGTCCTTGATTCACTGTTTGCAATCAAGCAACCTTTAAACCACTTGTAAGAATAACCACTTGTAGATATAACCAATCAATACCAATTGTAGGAATGAGTCATCTACATTTTACCCATCAAAGTGCCGATTCCTGCTTCGCACTTACCAACCAGGAAGCTCCGGCGGCGTAGTCATTCAACCTGTAAAATTTTAACAATTTCAATCATTTTCAAGACAACTTAATTAAACATGAAAGATGCTGATTCCTGATCCACAATTACAAACTTGGGATCTCCGGCAAGTCAGGTTTTTCAAGCAAAGAAAATGTCCACCCAAGCCTGACCAGCCTTGGGTGTTTTCAATTCAGAAGCAGTTGGAGTGTAAGTTGCTTTCTTTTTAACATAAAACTCCTTAACCCCTTTTACTTTTCCATCGACCATCTTTCCGAAAATTTTCTTTACATTCCCATTAAAAGCTTTCTCAACATCAAAATTATCCTTATCAGAATAAAACTGATTTGAGATTTCACCCTTTCCAACTTTTCGTTTAAAATTCTCAGTCCTCAATGGTGGAAAGTTCTCATCATCCATTGAAGGAACTGAGTTTTCATCACTCTCATCAAACTGTAGCTCCTCTGATTTTGTGGACTCAGATTCATCGCCAGATTTTACCTCTGATTTCTTAACAATCCAAGTTTGGTTGTCAAGATTTCCCTGTTTCTTGTAAAATCTTTTGGAACACTCACCAACTTCATATGTAGAATTTTTAAACACTTTAAATCGTTCAGTTGGTGGTTCCGTATTATCAACAACTACTTCTTTGAGTTTTTCTGAGACTCCCTGTTTTGTATTGGTTACTTTGGGACAGTTCCATGCAATATGACCAACTTCATTGCATCTGTAACAGGTTATTGTCTCTTTCCTTTGAAAAGCTCCATTCTTCATCTTTTCAGCAAGAAACTCCTTGTTTGACTGTTTCCAGAATGAGCTCTTTGCTTCTTCTTCATGACTAGTTCCTGCAACATATGTCATTTTTGATTTAAAATCTCGAACATATTTTTCATTTTTATAGTTTTCAGGTGGAATAAAACCTAATCCTTTCTTTTTGAAATTACACTTATGGTTTGATTTCTTTTGAAAATCTGAACCATAATTGTAATTCTTTTTCTTGTTTATCCGCTGTTGAACTCTTGAAGTGTATTTTTTAGGTTTTCTATTAAGATTTAAATCTTTTATTTCAGAAATATTAATTTCTGTTATTTTGAAAACCTTTTTGATCAATTCAGTTTTAACACCTCTTATTGGAAACTCTTTATCAAAATATAATTTGTCAGAATCATTCAAAGTATACACAACTTCAAATGTTTCATCATTCAAATTTGATTTTAACAACAAAAACTCTTTACTGTAAACCCGTTTTCCCGACGACTTTGAACTCTTTTCGGACGAACTCGAACTCCCGACTGACTGACACGAACTTTCGGACTCGGACTCTGACTCTGACTCCTCATCCTTAACCAACACCTGATCGACCACTTGTTTTATCAGTTCGGACTCATGATCTGTGTCGGACGCTGTGAACGTGACGTCACTGTTGTCTGGTAATACATCGGTTAACTCAGACTCTAACTTAATATTGACCTCCTGTTTTAGTTCTTCCTCATTAGGTTTTCTAGGCGAGTACCCTTCCCAAACCGGAGGCGGACACTTATTATAACAGACACCCTGTCTCTTACCAGTATCCTTTTTCTTCTTTGGCTTTGTTTCTTCACCTTTAAACGCTTCAAATCCTTCAACTGTTAGATAAATTCTATCAATTATGTAGTCACAACCTTTGTAACTTTGCAGCAATCTTCTGATTCTTTCATTCTCAGTTGCTTCACTATCCAACTCTTTCTTCCACTTTGCACATTCTTCTATGTACAAGTTGATCTCTTTCTGCTTTGTCATCATGGTAGCATTCAACATCTTCAAAGCTTTCTCTCTTTCAGAGTTAGTCTTTTCCAGACTATTCACAGTTCTGTTCAATACATCATATGACTTTTTCAAATTCTTTACATCAAACAACAACTGTTCTTTCAACTTTTCTAACTCACTAAACCTCTCATCTTTTTCTATACATTGTTTACAAGACTCTAAACATGTAAGACAAGGTTTTGTGATTTCAACGATCTTCTCGACTTCAACTATCTTTTCAACTTCCACAATCTTCTCAACCACTTTGACTTTTTTCAAATCTTTTGCAGCTTTCTCCTCTTTCAGTTTCTTCAATTTTTCTGCAAAATAAAATTCAAAACTATCAGAAGATAAGTGAGTTTTTCCAATATTAATCTGTTTAATTTCTTCATCACTATCACTTGTTTCTGATGAACTGTTTTCTGATGAAACAGATTCTTCATTTTCACTTTTCTCTTCATCAGATAACACTTCCATCCATTCCTTCAACATTTCCGGCTTTCGAATAATATGAGCAATAAACGCTCCAACATTTGAATCTGCTGGAATGTACTTGTTCCAGCTAAATCCTTCAGCCATTTTCTCATCATCTTGATCAACGATGCCATAATAAGCTTTCCTGTTTGCATCCTCGATCATTCTTCCATGTGCCGTTTGAGGTTCTTTTTGTTGATGCGGTTGATGAGTGATTTGCTGATAAATGGTTTTCCTATAATAATCATCTTTCCCAGACGACTCCTTTGCTCCTCTCGGCTCCTGATTCTTGCATTCTCTTTTAAAGTGGCCTTTCTCCCTGCAACGAAAACGGACAACTTTAGATTTATCAAATCCTAGATTAGAAAGGTTTGCATCCAAGAAATCATTTCTTCTGTAACCAATCTAAACTTTTCTACTCTCCTCAAAACACTAGCTAATGCCCATTTAATATCCATTAATTCCAGCTCCTCTGCATCGATTTGGTCATAATCTTCTTTTGTGAGCATCGGATTACCAATTCTTCCAGCAATCAACCCTTCATAAGACTCTAATGCAGTGACCAATAATCCCATATGATGCTTTACAACTTCTTCAGAATAATTTTGACCGTTTTGAAGATGTAGAGCTACATTGCACTGAATCGAATGCCCATTTCCAGCAGATGCACTTTGAACACTTGGAGGATTCACCGTTGAGAACCCACTAGTGTTGACTGATCCTTGACTGCTAGGTGTAGACTGATTTCCAGTACTAAATGCAGTTTGTATCTTTGGACTGACTTCAGCAGTTTGAACATTTCCTTTATAATACAATTTAATATCTTGTTGATGAGTTGAACTGTTCATTCTAGCAATTTTCTGCTGCTCCAGATCTTGTGCCTCCAGTTTCTCGATAAACTGTGCAATTGATAACCTTTTAAACTGTCCAGAATTCTTCAATATCATCAGATATGTACCCCATTCCTATTGCGGTAACGCATCAGCAAGCTTTTCAACCCATTCTGCTGGAGTTTTTGTTATTTTCAGCTGTGACATAGTGCGTACAAGATGACAGTATCTCTCAATGAGAGTCTTTGTTGTCTCACCAGGCATGCACGTAAACAATTCAAACTCTTTTTTCAATAAAGCTGCTTTACTTTGTAACATTTCAGTGCTTCCCTCAAACTTCTTTTGAAGAGCTTCCCAGATAGAATAAGAATTTTCATCATGTTGAAGCAACACAAATATATCTTCTTTTACCGCTTGTTGTAACAAATTGATCATCATTTTCTCTTCTTTATAACTTTCCCTCTCTTGTTCAGTAAATTCAGAAATAATTTTATCAGCTCCCATTGTATTCTTTGACCTCTCACATTCAGTTTCGATACTCTCCCAAGCTTTTAGATGATTTGCCTGTACCCAATTCTCAAACCGTTTCTTCCATCCGTGATAATCTTCAATTCCCATAAGTTTCGGAGGTTTTTGCATTGTTCCGGTTTCATTCTCCATGGTCATGGTCTTTGTAATATCGGATGGAGTAGTCGGGGTTGTAGCAAATGCGTTGTAGAAATCAGTATCCATGTTTCACACCTGTATCACCTTTGGAGCGGATCTTCTCAAAAAGTGTCCGAAAAAGCGAACCTTTGGAGCGGATCTTCTCAAAAAGTGTCCGAAAAAGCGAACCTGAATGTTCACAAAAGCGGAACTACACCTTGTTCAAAAAAACGGACCTTAATCGGAGGTTAATTTGGACCATTTTTAGTGTGAATTTTGAGGTCAAACTTTCAGGGATTTGACAATGATCAATAATCTACAATCTGTGAAATTTTGAGCGAATTCCGACCATAAAATCTCGTTCTGATGAAGAAAGAAGGTGTAGAAGTAAGAATTTTAGATGAAATCCAGCAAATCTCTATAGAACTCCTCCTCCTGAAGCTCTGATACCACTTGTAGGATCGTGTTTTGACCCGAATGAGTCGTTCAGAGGAGTTTTAATCAGATACAGGTGCGGAAAACAAGTACCTGACGTAGAAATAGCTAGATATTCTCTTAAATCACTTTTCTGATTGATTTAACAGTGTTTACATTCAAATCTCACACCGGCAACACCTCGGTATGGAATCTCACCAAAGTCTAATGAGGTTCGCTTATGTGCACCTATTTATAGGTGTTGAGGTTCCCTTCAAGGGACATGTCCGAATAAGCGGACCTGACAAATAAGCGGACCTGACACATAAGCGGACCTGACACATAAGCTAACCTGACAAATAAGCGGACCTCCTATGTCCATATAAGCGGACCTACCAGGTTAAACCTATATGCTATCCTATTTTCTCATAAAACATGCCCTGATCTAACAATCTAAAACTAAGACTCGATACAAGACAAAGTCGACAGATGTAGTGCACTAACAAAAATAAACAAATTGGGTTAAAAAAGGTTGTGTTCGTGTCAACCTACAAATATTCGTGTTGCGTTCGGATTCGTCTATCGGACAAGATTTTCGTGTCCAGTTCGTGTTTGGGTTCAGGTTAGGGTTCGTTCCGGGTTGGACCGCTAACTCGCAAACACGGCCTAGCACACACCTAATGAAAAATAAGTGAAACATTAAAAAATAAAAAATAAAAAAATATAACACAAAAACATTTATGAAAATGATATTTTTATGAGAGTTAAAAAAATATATGTGAAAGAATTAAGACGTTAATAGAATGTTTAATAAAAAGTTAAAGACGATGTTGATAAAATAATTAAAAAACTTTTTTTTAAAAAAAATCTCAGGATTATTTTTTAATTTACTTTAATTTTTTTCTTTAACTCTTGTTAAATTAAGTAATATACTTAAAAGGAAATTATTTCTATCCAAAAATAGGAGTGAGAACAATTAACTTTTTATAAAGGGGTTTTTACATATTTCCCCCTCCTAAGCTTGCTTATTACATATTTCCCCAAACTAAAAAAACAATTACGTATCACCCCTTCCTAACCTATATATATTACATATTTCACCTTTTCATTAAAATTACCCTTAAAATGACTATCTTACCCTTAATGAACTATTAAATGAATATTTACATATTTCCCCTATCTAATATCATCAATTAATTACATATTTCCTCAATTCATCTAGTATTTCTCTAATTCTTATACGTTCTACATGAATAGCATATATCTAAATTCTTATGAATATCACTGAATGTAAATGGAAGTATAATATTTGAAATGAAGATCTCGGACAACAACTTTAGCAAAAATTTAATAGTTGCTGTGTATTAAATTTTAATTTTAAGTTGTAAATTTTTGCTGTTTTTAGGCTTATATTTTGTGATGCATTTCGGGTCTTTATGTAAGCATAAAGCACTCACCCATTAACAAAAGTGGTTTAAATATGGGTTTTTAATACACGTGGTTTATTTGAATGTGATAAAATAAAAAATTTGGGGACTATCCGTGGGTATTCATTTTCTTATGTAGCACCCCTTAATCCCTTATGTATAAATTTTAATTTTAATTTTAATTTTAAGTTGTAAATTTTTGCTAAAGTTGTTGTCCGAGATCTTCAGATCTTAATTTCAAATATTATACATCCATTTACATTCAATGATATTCATAAAAATATAGATATACACTATTCATATAGCAATTAGAAGAATTAAGGAAATACTAGATGATTTTGGGAAATATGTAATTAATTGATGATATTAGATAGGAGAAATATGTAAATATTCATTTAATAGTTCATTAAGGGTAAAATAGTCATTTTAAGAGTAATTTTAATGAAAAGGGGAAATCTATATCTATATATATAATAAACAAAACAATTGGGGGACACTTGTCACACTATGGTTTAAGCCAAATCAGCAGCCATGTGGCAGTACATGTGGCATAGGTCTACATTGAGTATTGAATCAAGCTTCTTTGGTAAGTTTCTTAATATCTCTCTCTCTCTCATCAATCATTCCCACTACCGTTTTCCCCTAAAAAAGCCCTAAACGGCGATTTCGTTATCGCCTCTTCAATCAACCTTCTTCGTTGGGGTTTTGTTCTTCTCACTGTTTCAATCGTTCGTCTTCTGCATCTTTTATCAATCTCAAGACATTCATCAGTGATAATCGTCGGTAAGCATTCCGATAATCTCTTATTTTCCGATTGATTTAAACAATAAGTTTGGTTTCGTTATTTTTTGATTCAGGCACTTAATGTTAGTTAAACATTCATGTTTGATCTGTCTGTTTGGTATTGCTTGTTAGGCAAAAGTTTTCAGTTTGGTTTGATTGTATGATTTTGCTTCCATCTTTTGATGAATACAACACCTGTTTGTATATATTCTTTAAAATAGATCGCGATTGAAAATCTTTTTGTAAACTGTTTTGGTAATTTTTGTATTATTGATTGATGATGATTATATTTAGTGTTTTAATTGACGATACTAGGGTTAAATATTAATTTAGTGATTAAATTTTAGTTAAATATTCAATTTATGTTGTCTGTTTGGGATTGTTTTTTTTTTTGCACAAAAAATCGTTTGGTTTGATTGTATGTTTTTTGATCCAACTTTTGATTAACATAGCCCCTGTTTGAAGTTATTGTTGAGAATTAAACCTCAATTTATGTTGTTTTTTGTTTACAGTTGGTATCTTATTTGAAAAGTATATTCATATGGATTGTTATCTTTTAATAATTAAATTTTATTTTGTCATCTACAGTACATTGTTTATAGGCGAGATGGTGTACGAATTTGCTGCCCGTGTATGGAAGAGCGACAAAAAATCGTTGGTTAGTATAGTCATTATAAGCATTCATAGATTCATCCATATTATAATTGCCATAAACGAGTTTGCATTATCATTTTACAGAAACTTCCTACTGGTTATGGTGACTGGATTAAGAAGTTTGGTTATCCAGAGAAGAATGCAATCATCAGGACCCTCGATGGGAGGACCTTTCAAGTCAAAGTGTTCAACCTTGCAGGCGACTATTTCTTTTACAATGGCTGGTTTGATGTCGTCACGTCATTGAAATTACCGGACGATTCGTGGGTTGTTTGTCAGTATGAAGAAGCTTTATTTTTGTTCCGGCTATTCCACTTTTATCAAGACATTTCTCTAGCGCCATCTAACTACTTCTACTACAAAGCTAAAAATGATTTTATAGACAGAGACGACTGCATGGTACTTGAACATATACATTTTTAAATTTATTAATCCTTACATTCATTCATTTTTTTGTATTTCGTGTATACCATCGATCCTGATATTGTTTGCTTCTTTGTGTAGTATGTGAACAGGTTGTTTGTTCATCACTCGATGCTGAATACCTGTCCTTCAGATCCGGTTTTGGTTCATTCTGCTGGAAATCGTAAATGGGTTGTTCGGATGGAAATTATAGACCATTAGATTTATATTACCATAGGTTGGAGTCGAATCACGGAGGAGATGTCGATAACGGATGATTATTTGTTGGTTATTGAAATGCTTGATAAGCATACGTTTGATTTGAGTGTTTTTAGTTGTAAGCCTGCCCTACTAACTTACCCGCCTGAACTTTGTGTTATCAAAAAAGAACCAACTGATGAGTTAATTGAAGTGTCTGATGATGAGGTGCCTAATGCGGTTGCTGCACCTGGAGTTGAACAGAGTGTTGATGACGAAGTACCGGTTACTTTTGTTGTTGACAATCATTATGTAAGTTTTTATTATTTAATTCTTCATACCATTAATGTATGTTTAGTGAATCCAGTTGAAATCATTAGTTGTAGGAAAACCAGTTTTAATTGTATGTATTATTAACATTTATATTCTGATTTGTAGCGTCTTAAGAAGAAGTGGGCACAAACTCATGGCTTGGATCGAAAGATGGATTTGACCATCAAGGACAGCGCTGGTCGAACTTGGGATGTAGCTATTGGTAAGGAGTTCTCGCAAGACTGTCCGCGATTCAATGTTACCGGTATGAGAGAGTTTGTTAGAGACAAACGGTTGGTATATGGTTCTTCGTTTCAGATGGTATTTGTTAAAAGTAAAGGTATGTTGCTTTATAACTGAGTTGGTGAAGGTACATGGTATGTTTTGGTAGTATTTTTTTGGTGTGGTCGGTAGAATACATTTAAAAGTATGTTTTTTGGTGTGGTCGTTACGTTGAACATATGTGATGGTAGATGTTGCTGATCCTTTTTTTGGGCCGTTTATATGTGTTGCCGAAGCACTTAGTTGTTGAACATATTTGATGATAGATTACTAGACGTTGATGTTACTGTTTTTGCTACGTGCTTGTGCTTAATATTCTATGTTTTTGTGAAATAATTAGTGCTTCGAAAGTGTATGTATCTTACTTTAAGAATCAAGTAAAGTATTCATCATATTAAACACCATTTAAGTAATTTGTTTGGTTAGTGCCAGCTGTATTATTTCATTAAATTTTATAATAAACCGTCACTTTTTTTTAAAATTTATGTAAAAATAAAAGTTAATATGTTTTTGTTTCCTTTTTTAAATTGTATAATCTATAATATATATTTTTTTAAGAAAAACCTTCCATTTAAATCAATTTAAAGTTTTTGTTACTTTCAATGAATATCTGGATAACATAATGTTTGTTTCAAAATGCTCTACTATTTTATACATAAAAAAGTGGCGTTAGTGAAATAAAAATTGTTTTTAATTAAAATTTCAATTTTTTTAAACTTGTGTTTGAAATTTTCACCAAATTGTTTTATTAGTATTTATAAGTAACTTAAATCAGTTATGTAGGAATGTATTATATAATGTATATAAATTGACATTTTGATTGCATAAATTAGAAAGTATAAATAAATTAAAGTTTAAACAATGAAATAATTAACATGCTTTTTGATATACAATATAAATAATGATGTATATCAAATTGATTTTTTAATTTTAATGTTTCAGTTTTAAAATTTAAAAATATTTGTGGCCGTTTTTTTTATATTTTAATAAAACATTCTTAAGGTTGTTTTATTTAAATTTGGAAAGTAAAAACAGATTTTCAAACTTATATATGGAAGTTTTTTAAAAACCGTTGCTGACATATAATATTTTGTATTTAAACAATGATATTTTAAAACCATTACAATCATGCCATATTTAATTAATTAATTAAATTTAATAAAAAAAGCGAAATTAACTACAACCTATTGCCAAAAAAACCAAACCACCGTTTCCTAAATTATATGGCATGATTTAATTTTCTTTGTTTGGTCACAAACCTAATTTTTCAACCTTCTTACATTTTGAGTTTACCTTTTAAATATTAAATTTGATTTATGTTATGTGGTTATTTTTTTGGGTGGTATTGCATTTTGTGTTGTTTTCATCCATTGATTTAGAGTGTAGATTTAGCATTTTTATTCAATAAATCTTATATATGTTTTTTGTCAATTTTTATTGTACCTGTAAGTTGTTTTAAATAATTGATTTTTCTTTCATTTTTTTAGGTATTGAATAAAAATGTTGCCTAATCTTTTTGAGATTTGTTGTTTTTTAGAAATGTCAATCCATTTCTAAAAATACTAATTTGTTAATTCGGTAACAATTTTTTCTATTACTCAACTGATTTTTCTACTTGACAAAAATAACTAAACGAAATCTGTATATATATTCACTTAATTTATTCATTTTATTCACTTTCAAATCATTTTCTAACTTAAAATAGTGTTTGTCACACCCCCAAAATCCACCATGCGGAGTTCCACCGCTTGGAGGCGTGACGTGACCAGGATCGAGCCACCAATCATACTGAACAACGTACTTAAGTAAATAAAGACAACCACAATACGATTGGTGACCAAAAGCTAGCTAACCAAGTTTTTAATTTAGACAGCGGAAGCATAAACGTAAGGTTCAAAACATAAGTTCGCAGTTCATAAGTTTAAAGTCCAACACATAGGTTTAATAAGTTCATAATGTTTTAAACATTAAACACTGGACATAACCGTCCGCACACCACAACGACTCCTTCCTCGTGCAAGCTCCAAATGTTTAGCGACCTGTAAGGCATGTAACAACGAGTCAACAACAAAGTTGAGTGAGTTCACGTTTGGTTGTTTAGTTATAGCATTCGTTTCGTAAATCATATGTTCGTTTTGTAAACCATGTATCGTATAAGTTTGCATCGCGGTCTTTCTGACATGTTTGCGAAGATTAGTGGGGGTTTCCCATGTGTTACTAGACCACGCGTATCGACTGCTACGAAAATGTAAGAGGTGCCCTAAGTCAATGTCTATCAGCATTGACCCTTTGCCCATAGTCCATTAGTACACGCCCGTCCGACTGGCACGGTGTGAGGTTTGTTAAACCTAATAGCGCTATTAACTAATGACCCGCTCGCCATAGGCCTCGGCGATTAAGTCGATAATTGAGGGACTTAAAGTGATAGAGTTGATGGTCTTATGATGGTGTACGTAGGTTTTACGTACGTGCCCTTCAATCCGAGGACAGTAAAAAGGTAGTTTAATAGTAATGATAGTACAAGTAGTTATTCAATCCCATTCCCAACCCCAGGGAATCCCATGCCTTAGAAAGAGTGTGAACTCACATCGGTTTGCTCGGTTAGGTTCTCAAATATAGTTAACAGTCAAGGTCGGTCAATCACGTCTAATAAGGTACGGATAACAATCAGTTTCTCATGCATAACACGTATCCTACGTATGGTTTATTTGCACATTACTTCGTCCACATAACAGGTACACACTTTAACGATTTATGCCCATATGAACTTCCCATCCATTCCCCACTCATAAACAAACATACGATATTGCACGTAACACATATAACATGTTAGATAATTCACCGATAGCATACTCGACATTTAGACACGCAAGTCACAACTTATGTCAATTAAGCATTAATATTCGAAACCAGCTGTTTTCGGACATTTAAATAAAATAGTTAAATTATTCCAAAAATTCCCAAATTTTTACAGGATGTCTTAAACGTTCTTATTGTGTAAAAATATCGGGGTCCGGTTCATTACCAATATTTTATAGAAAATCGTCCACCGAACTGTGATCAGATTTGTCACATTCTGATCACAGTTTACGGAATAATTCGTCTAAAATTCCTCGGAAGTCCGTTTGACAAAATTCCAGTTCGAGGGTCACAAATACATCAGTGACTATCTATGGTATGAATTTTAGGGGCTGGTTCAATTCAGGTTTCAAATTACGACCGAAAACGTACAACCCATTTTACTGCAGTAAAAATCAGCCTTAGCTGCTGTTACGAAAACAGACTTTTAAAATAGTAAACGACTTCAAAAAAATACGATTCTAGCGCCATTTTCTTCGTTTTTCGAAATGACACGATTTAGGCTTTTGAAATTCCGTTTTCCGAGTTTTTAAAGTCCGTTTACAGCCTGTTGAAGGCGGCTGGAAAAGTACATCAGCATGTTATTTCACGGTTTAAACATTACTAAATCGCATCAACGAGTGCCCGAACAATGTATTTAGCAAGAAAACAACTTTTAAACATCAAGCATGTTTTAACCAACCCTCAAACTGACAAGATTCTGCTTCATAATTCAGCCACAAGTAAACTTTTATGTAACTTTTATATTCATAACTCATGTTCTTGTCATTTTAGTGATGTAAACATACTACACACTTAGATCATAAAAACGAGATGAACAAGATTAACAAGAGTGTAACAAGGGACTTACTACTAGCTTAGAGCTAGGGTTGAAATCTAGTGAAGAAATGTGATGAGAAAAGATGAAGAATCAAGCTAGAACAAGCTCCTTTGAAGTCCCCTTAAGTTGCAACCTTCATAGATCCTTTGAAGCTTGAATGGAAGGTATAAAATGAAGAAGATGATGAGGTTTAGAGGTGGTGATGGTGTGTTCGGTTTTGGGCAGCCGATCAAGAGAGAGAGAGAGAGGTGAAGTGAGAGAGTTGAAATCTAAGGAATGATGGAGAATCTAGCATTGCCATACTTATAAGATCATTTCCAATATTTTGTTTACATACACAAGCCAATATCTTAATAAAATAATGAACTAAAATCAAATCAAATATTTAGAAGTATGGTGGATGATATGGTGGGGTCCCACTTGGGAATTAAATCGTTGGGGGGGGGGGTGTAAGTGAAAAATTGTGACTAAATTAGTAAAGGTAAGTTAGGATGTAAGTAATGTGGTGGATTGATTTCTAGCGGGTGTTATGGCATACGGGGATCATGACTAGCCATAAAATAGTAAAACAATGTCCATGACAAAAATTTAGTGTTCCGGGTAATGTCCGGTTGTACGGTCGGATACTGTTCCGTTAAAGTGTTTAATTGTACCGTAAAGTGTCTTATTTATATATTTTTGTAAGGCAATTAATTCCTAACACATAGGAAAACATACCGGACTTTTTAGTAACTTTTCTGTATACTACTAGTATGCTAACACGCACATGTAAGTATAGTTCAGTAATCAGAGAGCAGTTAAATATTTCAACACAGTCACCAAGCACTTAAATTATTATTAAATAAATTGTACGGAATACATGTAAATTGAGGGTTGTCACATTCTCCCCCTGTTAAGAGAATTTCGTCCCGAAATTTAGCGCGTGGTTACTGAGGAAGCTAGTTAAGTTGCGTTGTTTTCCTGATTTTCCTGGGGTGTCACAGTGTTACTTTCTTAAACAATCTTGATTGGAGATCCAAGCTGTTTACCATCAAGGTCAATGTGTCAAGACTTTGGATTCGTGTGAATCCAAAGAGAGAAGGAGAAACCCTTGGTATTGAGATGGTGGTCATGGATGAGCAGGTATGTTTGAATGTCATTTGCTTTCTAAAATGTAGGTTCATTTTTATATTGTTGTTTATACTAACTACTTTTAATTTGTGTTTTTGATTAGGGGACCCGGATGCAGGCTACTGTTTGGAGCAAGTTTATGAAAAAACATGCAATTTTGCTTAATGAACATGAGTGTTATTACATATATAAATCTCAACTTTCTGTCATTAAGTCAAATTTGAAACACTTTGAGAAGGAACATGCTATTAGCTTAAACTTTGATACATCGGTTAAAAAGTATGAGAATTTTTATGGAAGTGTATATGATATTCGGTTAGCATCGTTTGAGTCCATAAAAGCTGGTGAAGTCGATGACAAATATCGACTTGGTTTGTACTGATAAATTAAAAAATATATAAATATAGATTACATATGTTTTAATTTTTGTTTTTTGTACTGATTACATTTGTTTTTAATTAATTTTTTTTCCAGATTTTATTGGGTATGTAGATGAATGGTCTGAACCAGAAGTGACCAAAATGAAGATGGGAAAAGATAGCAAATACATGAACATGCAATTGCTGGATGAAGAGTCTGTTTATTAAATGCTAATTTAATTTCATTATAATTTTAGTATGATATATGTTTTTTACATGATATCCTTATATGTGTTTAATTTATATTTATGTAGGGGAATCAAGTTAAAGTGCACTTTATGGGATGAGTATTGCGATCAGATATTTGGTTACATTCAGAGCCATAAAGAAGAACTTCATGTTGTTCTGCTTGTGCAGTTTGGTAGTTTCAACAAGTATAAAGGTATTCACTGTTTATAAACTTTGTGGATTTTATATAAATATTTATAAGATTTACGAAATTGAATATCTTAATCTCTTATCTGAATTTTTTTACACAGGGAAGATAATGCTATCTAATGCTTTCCAAATAACCAGGCTGTTTATCAATGCTGACATAGAGGAGATTCAGTCATTTAGAACAAAGTAAACAACTTATAAAATAAATAGGAACTACTTATTGATGTTTTATAACATTTTTTTGCTTATATTATTTTAACCAGGTTTGTTGAGAAGATATGTAAAACATCGTCTAATGGTCAGAAATCTATTGGTTCATCTGGAAACATCAGTCTTGCGGATGACTTTTTATTCAAGCATCCTTTTTCCAATTTCCTTGATATTACGCCATTGGATAAGGTGTGTGTCTACTTTTTAAAAGTACAAATAAATACATTAAACAAAATTGTTTATAATATTTATATTTATAAATCTATTTTCTTACATTTAATTTCCGCCATGTGAGCTCATAGTTCATGGTACGATCACGAGTGTGGATGATAAAGATGATTGGTACTACCTTGGTTGTGATGAGTGCAATCGGAAGGTGGAGACAACATTTGTCATTGAGGAAGCTGAAGACGGTGCTGAGGAACCAAAGTGATTCATGGTTGAAGAATTTTTAACAAAAACAATTTTTCTTTTTTCGAATATTGCTGCTTTGGTTTGGTTTGTGTGTTTGATTGGTTTGGATTGATTTGTGATGGTTGGATGGTTTGTTTTTTTTTTTTAAATATATGGTTGGTTGGTTTTTTTATTTGAAACATATGGTTTGTTGGTTTTAATTGTTGGTTTGGAATATTTCGTATTACCTATACTCTTTTAACCTTTATCTTTATCTTTGTTTTATTATTTTGCATCTATAAAATGTTTCATAAAACATTTGTTTATTTTTTTGTAATTAGACATTTTTAAACTCTTAATATTTTTTTTTAATATTTAACTTGCAAATAAAGATTTCAATATTATAATTCTCTAATTTAATTTAATTTCTAAAATATTTATATAGATTTTAAAAGTATATTTTTCTGAATCCCCATTAATTTATAAAATATAATTTTGTTTTTTTGAAAACCCCTCAACTCTTTTAAGATTTATTAAAAACTTAAATTGGTATGATATTCTTTCCTTTTTAAAGTTTTATAACCGAAACCTAATAGCATTTAACAAAAAAATCTGGGACCTTTTCAAAAAATGATCTAATAATATTAATAATATCAACTTGTGCCTAATTGAACAAACCAAAAAAACCGAATTCAAATTCAAATATTGTAATTCTATTTTAAATGTTAATGTAGATTCGTTTTATGTAAATTATTTCCATTTTTATGTAATAAATGATGTTTGACCTTACTAAATCTTCTAAAAATAACAATTTACAAAATATTAATAAAAAAAACTATATTGGAACCGAAAATACTATATTTTAAATTCCATTAAATGATTTAGTTTAAATAACATACTAAATTAAACTCATATCACAATTGAATGTTGTTTTTATTAATTTTATTTTTTTAAATCTCCAAATAATGGACGAAAAATTTTGAAACAATAAATTATATATTTTGAGATCTTCATTGTTTTACATTATTTTATACCTACATAATATTTATAAAAGTATACATATTATGATATTAAGTTAATAATATTTTTTAAATCTCATAATAATGTAAAACATTCTACACATGATCGATTCTATAATTAAATATCTTGATTGTTATATATAACATCATCATCCTTCTTACAAATCATTCATTCAATAACATCTTAGAAATTCATATTAAGGTATTACTCTTATAATGTTCATCATATCAAATATTTTTAGATAAACACAGATATCACAACTCCTTTTCATAATGTACTGTTTTTGTTAAAAAGATTATTTTTGATGTGTTTTTATAATGTTTTAGGTATTATTGATACAATGGTTGAGCTTCCTTTTCACTTGATACTTTTCCACATTTTAATAAAGATCGATACGAAATCAATACATCGTTTCAAGTCAGTATCTAAATAATGGCGTGATGGCCTCTCATCTTCTGAATTTGCTTTCAAACGTGGTTGTTTTGTTGAAGATTATCTGGTAGTATTTGTTGTGTTATAGTATTTACATTAAAAGACAATTAATTTTGTTAACAAGTTTTTATTCTATTAATGTCATTTGATGATCATCTTTTTTCAGGAAATGCTACAAGACCAAGGTGTGTTCATTAATTCTTCTGTTTTGATGGAATTGTGGCCGCGTGAACTCATTCAAATTTATAAGTTTGATCATCAACATTTACCTCAAGAAAATTCAAACGTTTTGGAGGAGATGGTGATGTTTGAAAATGACGAACGTACTGTTTATCAAGTTTATGATTCTGACAATTAGCATCTTTTGTTCACGTCAAATAATATGGTTTTTGCCTATTGGTTAATCGTACTTTATATATAGATTCTATCATAAGTTTATTGTTTGCCGTACTTCTCTATTTCAAATCATCGCTACATTGTTCTTACTTATAATCAAAAGTAAAGTATTCATAATATTAAACATCATTTAAGTAAATTGTTTGATTAGTGCCAACTGTATTATTTCATTAAATTTTATAATAAACCGTCATTTTTTTTTAAAAAAATTTACGTAAAATTAAAAGTTAATATGATTTTGTTTCCTTTTTTAAAAAGTGACTTATTAACTTATATAAGTTAAAACTGAGAAGTTAGAAATTCTAACTTCTCAAAAATGACTTTTCAAGACACAAAATCCTTCAAAATAAGCTAACCCAAACACTCAAAAAATAACTTATTAACTTTTAGAAGTAAATAAGTTATAAGTTGCTCCAAAATAAGCTAACCCAAACACCCCCATAACCTTCAAATCTTTTTGTTTTTATGCTTTGTACACTGACTTTCAATTGATGAATATGCTCGATTGATGAACAAACCCTAATCTTTAACCTTCGTATTTTCTCACATCCCAGATCTATATTTAATTCATCTTCTCCATGTTAACACTCGCAAACCCTAGATTTCTCTCTACTGATGCAACGATTGAAGGCTAGAACTATTTTCACTTCTGCTCATACATAGATCGGTTTGAAGAGGAAATCCAATCTTCTACTCACATAATTTGCAAATATCGGTAAGTTTATGTTTCTTATTTTTTGTTTATTTTCCTATCTGTAATATGTAACTCAAATCATTCATCTCTTTAACGATTGGTTTTGAATGTTTTGAATGACTGAGATCTTGAATTAGGGCTGAAATTGTGTTTTTAGTGCCTTTTTGCCGTGATTCGTTTTGTTAAGGTATGTTATATGTTCTGTTTTCTCATTCATTTGTTCATATATCATCAATCTGTTTTGATCTGATCCCGTCTCTTTATCTATGTGTTTGTTATCCATAATTTTATTTTTTATATTTTTAACACATTTTCTTTAAAAGTTTGCCTTGTGGATGCTCATGGTATGTTTGATATTAATGGATCTATTTTGAAAACCCTTTTAATCTACTGATTTGCAGGGGGATCTCATGGTTCGTTTCATGGCACCTTTATAGTGATACCATCATGTGTTTAGGGAGTGCATGTCAAGCCAAAAGTTAATGGATTTTATTCATGAGCAATTGATATCGGTAAGTTTGAGGTAACTCATGTTGCCCTTTAAATTACATCAGGTTATAGGTGACGTTGTTTGATGACAGTGTGATTCATGTTAAATTTGATGATTGTCATATATGTTGTGTTGCAATGATGTTTGAGGGTTAGTTAAGGAAAACAAATATCGGTTAAATTGTTTGTAGATTGTTTTGAGGTTTTGCCCTTCTATAAATGCCAACTTTATATGGCCGATTCTGAAAAAAAAATATCTGAAATGTCAACTTAATGTTGTGTGTTGTATATTTACTCTGTCAGAAATGTTGTTGACTTTTACAAAACATATATGTTTCGTATTTGGCCGACCAATAAAAATGTTCTGGGAAATTTTCAAATTGTTTACTACTTAATATAAATTTAGTTTTTTTCTGTTATGTTGATTTCTGATGACTACAAAGTAATTGGGATATGACTCGATTGCTATTTGTGGTACAATTTGAATGAATTTA
>JARYGA010006085.1:0-30695 GCA_030545235.1 Helianthus tuberosus
AGTATTTACCTGAGCAAATTATGCAATTTATCTCAACCGTATACAATCAGCAAGTGCAGATATCTTTTACTGGGCTCCTAAATCTGGAACGAAGGTTTTATTAACCTATTAGATTCCTAACGGGTCTTACTTAAGCTTAAACTTAGACCGGTTAGTTTTAAAGAAAGGTATACGGTTCAAAACGCAAGATTGAGCGAAGACCGGATTAGAATGTGATTTAGTCCCGACAAGTTTGAAGACTTGTATAATATGGGTAAACTAACCACATTCTGGATTTTGAGTTAAAAATGATAAGGTTTGACCCGTTTCGGTTAATTTATGCAAACTAGTTACATAAACCGCACCGAACGCGAGAAATGCATAACGGGTAAACAAATGAGTCATGAACAGGTTTCCTAAGTTAATATACCTTAATATGTTGTGATATCAGTAGAATACCTTCCATTATGCCCAAAACGGATTTAAACTCAAATTAAGCCCCGTAGGGGTATTTTGGTCATTTTAAAGGTTATAAAAGAGATTAAATATTAATCTGAGGTTTTGGTCTATATTAATCAGTAAAAATATATATTTTTATAATTCATAACTATAGGGTATTGCATATATGTGAAATTTATCATTTTTAACCAAATTATGCACCGTAGGGGAATTTTGGTAATTTCACATAAGCTTCAAAGGTCAAATTTGGAAATTTGAGTTCAAAACTTTTGCTTACTGTTAAAGTATAGAAATTTACTTAAAACATCAGTAGGTATTAAGTCTTATATGCCAAAAATGGTTTTAACCCATACTATGCGTTTTAAACGCGTAAAAATCGATTTTAAGCGATTTTCGGGTTATAATCGAAAATATGAGTTTTTGATCAGTTTATAAAGTTCAAAATATTTTATTTATCATATAAAATCAGTAGCAAAAAGTTTGGTATCAAAATGTTATGTAAAACTCATTTTATTAGTACAAAGGGTATAACCGACAATTACCGAATTAAAGCAACAACCCTATGTTATGATCAGTTTAAAAATAAAGAGTTAACTGCCATTTTCGTCCCTGTGGTTTGGTCACTTTGGCCATTTCAGTCCATTTTTCAAAAATGCGCCATTTTCCTCCCCGACGTTCTGGAAAGGTGCCATTTCAGTCCAAAAATCATAACCCAGTTAAGTCGGTTTGTAAATAAGGACTGATTGTGTAAATTTGTAACATAAAGGACCATTTAAGTAAAATGTATAAATATTAATATAATTATAAAATATATAATATATATATATATATATATATATAATGTATACACACACTCTCTCTCTACTCTCTCTCTATGCTCTGCAATCACCACCACCATCACCTTTACCTCTCTACTCCGGTGACCGGAGTAAATCCGGCCATCTTTCTGACACCTCACACCCCCACGAACCAAACTAACCACACACCCCTCCACATCTCACAGATCAGACGAGAGAGGGAGAAAGTCGGAGAGAGAGAGAGAGAAAGAGAGAGAGAGAGAGATAACGACGATAGAGAGAGAGAGAGAGTGAGAAGGAGGCGGGAGAGAGAACCGGCGATGGTGGGGGTGCCGTTTTTCCGGTGAGTTGCAGGCGGCGGCAGTGGTGATGAAGGTCTGATGATGATGATGAAGATCGCGATGATGATGATGAAGGTCGATGATGATCGATGATGATGATAACAGATGATGACGTTGATGGTGGTGGTTCCGGCGGCGGCGGTGGTGACCACCGGAGCTCCGGTTCCGGCGGAGGTGGTGAGTATGCAGGTAAGGTGTTTGATGAAATGTCTGTGTGAAATGAAATGTTTTAGGTGTTAGGTTTGTTTGGCTGTTTTGGTGATGGCGATGGTGGTTATGGATGGGATGTTGACTGTGGTGAATGAGGGTGGTGAATTGGTGATAGTTGTCTGAGATGTTGTTGTTACTGGAGTTAGAGAGAGAGAGAGAGAGAGAGAGTAGAGAGACAAAGGGTAATGTGGTGGGACGGTGGTTATGGATTGGATGGTGACGGTGGTGAATGAGGCGGTGACGGTGGCCTGAGATGTTGATGGCGGCCAGGGCTAGTGGTGGTGGTGTTTTTATATAGAGTAGGGAGAGAAAGGGAGGCGGCAGGTGTGGTGGTGGTGGTGGTGTGTTAGTGGTGAACGAGGTGGAGATGGTGGTATGAGATGTTGGTGGCAGATCGGAGTGGTGGTGGCTGTGGTGGCGGTGGTGGGAACTGGTGATGCAGGTGGTGGATAGTGTAGAGATAAAACAGGTTTGGTTTTGGTGGATGGTGGTGGTGTTGGAAGGGGATGTGGGTGGGGTCTGGTGTGGCGGCGGCGGTGGAGGTGAAGGTGATGGTGGTGGTGGTTTAGAGAGAGAGAGAGAGAGAGAGAGAGAGAGAGAGAGAGAGAGAGAGAGAGTAGACAGAGAGAGTGTGGCGGTGATGGTGTGGTTACAGGTTACTGAATGTGTGTATATTTTGTATAATATAGATTTTATAATTATATAAAGAGTAAACTGCCATTTTGGTCCCTGTGGTTTGGCCAGTTTTGCCACTTTAGTCCAAATCTCAAACTTATTACATCCAGGGCCCTGTGGTTTGCATTTTGTTGCCATTTTGGTCCAAATTTCAAATTTGACCAGATTTCCCATTAATGACATGCTATTTTGTCTTTACTCTCAGGGGCATTTTGGTCATTTTAGATTTATTATCTCTTTATTATATAATAAAACCCTGATTATCATCATCTTCAACATATCATCATCTTCAACAGACATCTCTCTTTCTCTCTCCACTGTTCTCTCTTTCTTCATCACCATCATCAGTCTACTCCATCTTCATCACCATCATCTCATCTTCATCATCAACATCGTCTCCACCCCAATAACCACCCCCACCGTCGCCGCCAACACCACCGTCCCCGCCATCTTCATCACCATCATCTCATCTTCATCACCATCACCCCCACCACTGTATCATCACCATCATCTCATCTTCATCACCATCTTCGCCAACACCACCGTCGCCAACACCACCGTCGCCTCCATCTTCATCACCATCATCTCATCTTCATCACCATCACCCCCACCACTGTATCATCACCACCGCCGCCACCACTGTATCATCACCACCTTCGCCGGCGACATCTGACTTTGATTTTATCGGAGTTGTAGCCTTTTTAGGGTTTTGAGCCGAGTGATTCAGTAATTTGATTTGTAGTCCTGTTGTTGATTTTGAAAATTAGGGGTTTTAGGTTTTCTAGGGTTTCGTTTGTTCAAAGCTTCAAATTAAGTGACAATCGGAGAGATTTTTGTTATGTCGTTGACGATGAAGATACAACCGGTCGATTGTTCATCGCCCGAATGTTTCGAGTCGGTGAAGACGGTGTTTCGAGTCGGTGAAGACGGTGCAGAAGTCTCGGTTGAGACGTTTGTTCGTTTTCTCGAGCTTTTTGAGGTCATCGGCGGTTGCGGACAGGATGTTGTAGACGAATTCGGTTGGAGAACCGGTTGATAGTGTACCGAGATCATGAGGCGGAGATAGCATTTCTGTGACGGTTAGGTTTAGGCCTTTGAGGTAATTTGAGTTTTGTTGTTGAATTTGTTATGGATCTGTATGTATTGCTGATTTTGAGCTGCCTAGGGTTTTGAGATGACATTTTGGCAGGTGGTGGTGGTGCTTTGGTAGGTCACGAACAGCAGAGAGAGAGTGAAGAGAGAGATGGTGGTGGTGGTGTTGGCGGCAGTGGGATGGTGGTGGTGGGGGTGGTAGCGGTGGTGGTGTGGTCTTCTTGTTGTTCTGGCAGTGGCATTATATTTATTAAATTTGAGATATAATATTACAAAATACCCAAAATACCCCTGAGGATAAGGACAAAACAGGGGGGTCAAAAGTGGGAAATCTGGTCAAATTTGAGTTTTGGACTAAAATGGCAACAAAATGCAAACCACAGGGCCCTGGATGTAATAAGTTTCAGATTTGGACTATAGTGGCAAAACTGGCCAAACCACATGGACCAAAATGGCAGTTTACTCTTATATAAATATTTATACATTTTACTTAAATGGTCCTTTTATTAACAAATTTACACAATCAGTCCTTATTTACAAACCGACTTAACTGGGTTATGATTTTTGGACTGAAATGGCACCTTTCCAGAACGTTGGGGAGGAAAATGGCGCATTTTTGAAAAATGGACTGAAATGGCCAAAGTGACCAAACCACAGGGACGAAAATGGCAGTTAACTCAAAAATAAATAAAAATCTTCAAAAATCCCAAAATATTATATTGAGTAAACTGCCATTTTGGTCCCTGTGGTTTGGCCAGTTTTGCCACTTTAGTCCAAATCTCAAACTTATTACATCTGGGGCCCTGTGGTTTGCATTTTGTTGCCATTTTAGTCCAAAACCCAAAATTTCTCATTTTTGACTGTTTTAAGGTCCCTTTTTTGTCCTTTAGTGCAGGGGTAGTTTGGTCATTTTAATTTATTCTTTTAATTAATTAAAACAAAATTAATTATATATATTATATATATATACATATCCAGACACTCATCTCCTCATCTCTCTCTCTTTCTCTCTCTCTCTCTCTCTCTCTCTCTCATATACCACCACCACCCGCCCCACCCCACACCATCATCATGTTATCAACCCCACCACCATCCTCTGCTGCCATCCACCCACCACCATACTCCCATGTTCAAGAACCACCATCCTCCGATGTTATCTACACCACCATCATACTCCCGTGTTTAAGTACCACCGCCATCACCACCACCATACTTCCCTGGTCTTTTTGGCTTTAGTTCTACAGCCGCAACGGCAGCTACTTCAACAGCCACAACCACCGTCACCGCCACAGGAAATCGTCTCTTTGGCTTCAGTTCTCCGGCAGCATCAATGGAGTCAAAACCAGGAAAAATCGTTGCTTTTTATTTAGGGTTTTGATTTTGGGGGAAAATGGGGATGAGGGTTGAATTTAGGGTTTTGATTTTGGATGGATTTGGTGGATTGAGAGTTGAATTTAGGGTTTTGATTTTGGGGAAAAAAAGGGGATGGTGATGGTGATCAACTGGTATAGGCGGTGGTGACAAGGTGGCTGTGGCGGTGGTGAGACGGAGGTGGTGTTGGTTGCGGTGATAAGGAAGTGGTGGTGGCTGTGGTGAGAAGGAGATGGTGGTGATGGTGGTGGTGGCTGTGGTGAGAAGGAGACGGAGGTGGTTTTGGTTAGGGTTGTTGATATTGGGTTGTGGTTGTTGATTTTGGGTGTTTTTTATGGTTGTTCGGCAAGATTTTTGCTTCAATCTATGGTGGTGGAAGTAACAGTGGCTGGTGGTGGTGACGGAGGTGGTTGTGGTGGTAGGAGGCAGGTGGCGGTGGTTTACATGTAGTATTTGATTGCTGTTAATGTGTATTACGTGTAGGTGAGTGGTCATCGGTTTTGAAGATGAGGAGATGAATGTCTGTATATGTGGTTTACATGTAGTATCTGTTATGCTTGTTCACCATGAGGCTGTGATGATTTTTATGCTTGTTCTTGATTTGGTGGATTTTCTGGGTTTTCTAGGTTTGGTGGATTTTCTGGGTTTTGATGTTCTTGATTTGGTGGATTTTCTGGGTTTTGATTTTTAGGCTGTGATGATGTTCTTGATTTTTAGGCTGTGATGATGTTCTTGATTTGGTGGATTTTCTGGGTTTTGATGATGATGATGTTCTTGAAGATACAGATCTGAGCCTCGTTTTTTCTTGAAGATGTTCTTGATTTTCTGGGTTTTGATGATGAACTTTGAAGATGTTCTTGATTTTCTGGGTTTTGTTGTTGTTGTTGTTGAATTGCTTTAAATAAAACATAAATGACCAAAATACCCCTGCACTAAAGGACAAAATAGGCAGCTCTCAACAGTCAAAAAGGGGGTTTTTTGGGTTTTGGACTAAAATGGCAACAAAATGCAAACCACAGGGCCCTGGATGTAATAAGTTTGAGATTTGGACTAAAGTGGCAAAACTGGCCAAACCACAGGGACCAAAATGGCAGTTTACTCTATTATATTACATCAATGGGTAAAAAGTTTGGTGTAGAAATTTGGGTTTAAATAGGCGTTATGCTAAATAGGCCGTTTAATTAATAAAAAGCTTTCAAATTACGATATTGAGCATAACTCCTAATTTAGACCTCAAACTGATGTCAAATTTTTAGGACAAGCTTATAAATCAGTAACAAAGGTTTTTGTCCACTCACATTTGTAAAAATCACATTTTATTATCAAAAGGGCATAATGGTCAATTTTTGGCGTTTAACGGAAACATGCAAACGATTCAGATTATTAAGGACCTATGTTGTATAATCTCAGAGGGTTATACTAACATGTAATATGGTCCTTAGCACGAATTTGAGACTTAAGGAAGCTTGCTTGAGGTCCAGAGAGCTCAAGAGAAGGTTTAGAATTGAGTTTCAAATGAACAAGTGAAATGTTGCAACAAACAAGTTCTTATATAGCCAAAATCAATCCTCAAGATCACTCCACACAAGTCTAAGATGTTTCCTGATCATCCCAGGTGTCCCCTATGCATGAAATACCATTGGTGTAGCCCCTGAATTCGAAAACCATACATCTAAGGCGGTGGAACAGGCTGAACAGGCATCTGTCAGCATTTTGGGAGCTGGCAACTTCTACGCGGCCCGCGTAGGATTTGGCTGAGGGCCTACGCGGCTCGCCTGAGGGTCAGATCCAGTCACAAAGTTTCAGAAATTGCAATATCAGTCCCTGGTCCTTCAAATCTTTATTTTAACTTGCCTTTATTGCATTTTTAACCCCCAAACTTGATTTTTAAGGACTCTAAGTCATATTCAAACTCTGTTAAGCTCCCGGTTAGTTACGAGGTCACCCGAATGGTCTTAAATTGCAACGTTGATGCATTTAACCCTTTTTTACTTGCAATTTACACTTTGATTATTTAAATGCGTCGAAACTCCATGAATTAATATCAATATTCTTGGGATCAAAATAAATTATCACAATGCTTTTGGGATCGTTAAAAGGTCACTCACTGGTAACTTTCAATATGTTGACACTTTTAACCCCTATGCTTCACAAGATCCTTATTTTAAGCACAAACGACTTCCAATGTCCATCAAATTATTCTTTAAAGAATACGAACGTCGTGTGAGGTCATTCAGAGGCACAAGAATGGCATGACGACACTTTGGATCCCTTTATTCACATATTTACATTGTTTGACAACTCTAGTCCCTCAAGATCAATTTATTACACGTTTAAAGTCCATGACATGTGTCTTTATTATATTGGTCGCGTTTTTACGAGGTGTTACATCCTCACCCCCTTAAAAGAAATCTCGACCTCGAGATTTACTGAAATAAATGAGGGTACTTTTTGTGACAATCCTCAAGAAAACCGACACCCCCTTAATTTTTCCCGACACTTAATATATTCATACATGTCTTTAAAAATACCTCGTATGTGAAAACCGAGCCCAAAATACAATATAGCATTAGAAATAAAATAAAAATCAAAATAATAGGTTGAGGCGGGCCGTGTAGGATCCCACCTCAACCTTACGCGGGCGATTTCAAGGTTTGAACCTGAACTCGTTTGTTTTCTTTAGTTCAGGCGGACCGCGTAAGCTTAAGCTTACTTTTACGCGGGCCGCTAGAGTCTTAGAATGTGGCGCAGCCCGGTGATGACACGTGTCATCAACGTGTTGAACCTATGCGTGACCTGGATCAGCTACGCCTAGACCCCTAGGCCACGCGGGCCGTGTAAGCCCGTGTTGTCTTTTACGCGGGCCGCGAGAAAGGCAGATTACAGCCCTATAAATTGGGAGCTCGGGCTTTCAGTTTTCGTCGCTCAATTTCGAAATCTCTCTCTCAATTCTAAATAGTAGAAGTTACAGTCGGGTATTATACCCCCTAAATAGCGAGGTTCTGCTACGATGTAAGTATTATAACCCCTGGAGACGTATTAGATACTCTGCCCGATTGATCCAGGGTTCCGTAACGGCTGTCGTGGTTCTGCCCAACGTACTCGTTGGAATGCCGTCTCGGGGAGGGTATTACTAATGTTAAAATGGGTTATTATACTAACACACGTGCATTTGTGTAATTTATAGATTATTCCCAGTAAATCCTTACTGAAAACCCTAAAACAACAATGTGAGTTGATCCACTTTTTGTAAACCTTTTGTTAACTGTTTTTACAAAACCTTAAATACCTTTCCATGCGAATAACAGTTATTGAGTATTTGTAAGAATACAATTATCGTGGGTATGTTGGGGTTTTGTATACAAAATTTGTTACCACCTGGTCAAGGAGTAACATTTCCACAAGTCAGGTCTGACAGTACCGACGGGTGATAATTGGTATAACTTGGAAACAAATGTAATTGCGAGATCGCCCTCAATACTGTACACCGTGAAATGATTTTATTTAAATTTGATTAAACTGGGATTCACTCACCAGTATTTCCCACTGACAAAATGTTTTTAAAACGCGTTTTAGGTAACAATATGTGAAAGCCAAATAGAAGCCAGCTGGACAGCACTGAAGGCTTGGAAAAGTGGCAATGAAGTTACCTATGAATAAAATAGATGTTTTGTTAAATAAAATAGGATTTATTCCTATAAAAGTGTGTATACTGAAAACTTGGGTTTTACCCATGTGTTTAATATTATAAAATGTGGTGGTTTACTCTGATAACATATTTCCTAACTACGGTCCCGATGAAAATTTCCGCTGCCAAATTAGATAAATAACGCGATACCACCGATACTGGCTCGCGGCCGCCCGTTCCCGGGAACTAGGGATCGGGGGTTGCGATACTTTTGCTTCATTATGGACTCTACCTCCCACGTGTATTCGGGACCTCTACGGGCATCCCATTTAACCTTCATAATCGGTACATGCTTCTTTCGAAGCTTTTTAACCTTTCGATCCTCGATCGATAAAGGTTTTTTGACAAACTTTAAGCTCTCATCAATATGCACATCTTTGTGTGAAGTGCTAGCGATTCATCAGCTAGACACTTCTTCAAATTGCAAATGTGAAATACATTATGGATTCCACTGAGCTCTTCAGGCAGATTTAACTTGTAAGACACTGTTCCAACACATTCGATGATTTCAAATGGTCCTATATATCTGGGGCTTAGCTTGCCTTTCTTGCCAAATCGCATCACCCCTTTCCAAGGTGATACCTTAAGTAACACTTTGTCACCTACCTCGAATTTTAGAGGTTTACGCCTTTTATCTGCGTAGCTCTTCTGCCTATCCCTGGCAGCTTTGAGACGATCACGTATCTGCACAATCTTATATGTCGACTCCAGGACTATATCAGGTCCTGTTAGTTGGACATCTCCAACTTCTGCCCAACAAACGGGCATCCGACACTTTCTTCCATATAACGCTTCAAAAGGTGCAACCTGTATGCTGGAATGATAGCTATTATTATACGAGAATTCAATCAATGGAAGATGATCATCCCAACTTCCACCTAAATCAATAACACAGGCTCGTAGCATATCCTCGAGTGTTTGTATTGTACGCTCGCTTTGACCATCCGTCTGAGGATGATATGCAGTGCTGAAGTTTAATCTAGTGCCTAGGGATTGCTGAAAGCTTTTCCAAAAATGCGATGTATACCTTGTATCCCTATCAGAGATGATAGATATTGGCACTCCGTGGAGAGATACAATCTCGTCCACGTACAGCTGAGCTAACTTATCTGAGCTGTGTGTCTCCTTAATAGGTAAGAAGTGAGCTGATTTAGTCAACCTGTCAACTATAACCCAAATAGTATCATTCACTCGCTTTGTTTTTGGTAACTTATTAGTAAAATCCATAGTTACCATTTCCCACTTCTAGGTGGGAAGTTCAGGCTGTTGTAGCAAACCTGACGGCTTCTGGTGTTCTGCTTTAACTTGAGCACACGTTAGACATTTGGCCACATAAATGGCTTTAGATTTCTTCAAACCTATCCACCAATACTTTGCCTTCAAATCCTGGTACATCTTATCACTTCCAGGATGAACTGAATACTTGGAGCTATGGGCTTCCTGAAGAATCACATCTCGAAGTCCTCCATAAATTGGAACCCATATTCGTCCATTCAATTTTAGGATTCCATCCTTTCCGTATGCTAACTGTTCAGCAGTTACTCCCAACTTTTCATTAGGATAGTTAGCTTCTAATACAACTTCCTTTTGAGCGGCTAACAATCTTTCATTCAAGCTGTTTTTCAATTCAATGCTCTTGGCATTGATTCTAATGGGCTTAACCCTTTCCTTTCTGCTCAAGGCATCAGCGACTACATTCGCCTTTCCTGGATGGTATCGGATTTCACAATCATAATCATTCAGTGTCTCCATCCATCGACGCTGTCTCATATTCAGATCCTTCTGATTAAACAGATGTTGAAGGCTCTTGTGATCAGAATAGATCACACATTTGGTACCATATAAATAGTGCCTCCATAGCTTCAGTGCAAATACAACGGCACCCAACTTCAAATCGTGGGTGGTGTAATTCTTTTCGTGCACCTTTAACTGTCGAGAAGCATAGGCAATAACTTTGCCCTTCTGCATTAGCACACATCCCATGCCAGTGTGTGATGCATCACAATATACCACAAATTCTTCGATCCCTTCAAGCAGTGTCAACACAGGTGCATTGCTTAGCTTCTGTTTGAGAATATCAAAGGATTCTTGTTGCTTAGGACCCCAATCAAACTTGATATTCTTACGAGTCAATGAAGTTAGGGGTGCAGCAATCCTTTAGAAATTTTCTATAAAACGTCTGTAATATCCTGCCAGACCTAAGAAGCTACGAATCTCTGTGGGCATCTTCGGCTCTTGCCAATTCATGATGGCCTCTATCTTAGCGGGATCCACCTGGATACCCCGCTCACTAACCACATGTCCAAGAAATTGGACTTCACGAAGCCAAAACTCGCATTTCGAAAACTTGGCATAGAGCTTTTCTTGCTAAAGAAGTTTAAGAATACAACGAAGGTGCTTTTCATGGTTAGCCTGGTTCTTTGAATAAATAAGAATGTCATCAATGAAGACGATGACAAACTTGTCCAAATATGGCTTGCAAACGCGATTCATGAGATCCATGAACGCTGCTGGTGCATTAGTGAGCCCAAAAAGCATCACTAAGAACTCGTAGTGACCATAGCGAGTTCTGAATGTAGTCTTATGCACATCTTCATCTCTAACCTTCAGCTGATGATAACCTGACCTTAAATCAATCTTGGAGAAGTAACTTTCTCCTTGAAGCTGATAAAAAAGATCATCGATCCTGGGTAACGAATATATGTTCTTGATAGTAACCTTGTTTAGCTCGCGATAATCGATGCATAGATGCATCGATCCATCCTTCTTCTTTACAAACAGAATCGGTGCTCCCCAAGGGGATGAGCTAGGTCTAATAAAACCTTTGGCCAACAAATCATCTAATTGAGTTCTCAACTCTTTCATTTCAGTTGGCGCCAGCCGATAATGTGCTCTTGCAACAGGTGCTGCTCCAGGGATGATATCAATTCTGAACTCCACTTGCCTATCTGGGAGTAAACCAGGTAGTTCTTTAGGGAATACTTCTGGATATTCAGAAATAACAGGGATGTCTTCAATATTTGGCTTTGGTTCATCAATAGTTACTTGTGCCACGTAGATGACACGACCCTTCTTCATACACCTTGACGCCTTAAGAATAGACACTTGATTAGGCAGCCCATACTGAGTATCTCCTTGTATGGTAAGTGGCTTACCATACGGAGTCTTGATAACCACCTATTTCTTGTCACAAACAATCTGGGCCTGGTTATGAGATAACCAATCCATGCCTATCACTATATCGAAACCAGCTAATTTCAAAGAAAGCAAAGATAACGGAAAGGAGTGGTTCCTAATGGATATAAAACATCTATCTAACACAGTTGAAGCAGTTTCTATGGTACCGTCAGCCAGTGCTACTTCATATTTTATGCTTAAGGTTTTAACAGGCAGATTTAGCAACTTACAAAACTTATTATCAACAAACGACTTATCTGCACCCGAATCAAACAATACCCTTGCATAAACATCATTAATAAGAAAGGTACCTGTTATAACGTTGTCATCTGGATGGCTTCCTGTGCATTCATTTGGAAGACCCTAGCATTGGTCTTCTTAGCTTCTTCAGGTTTCTTGGCATACTTTGGGTAGTTAGACTTGATATGCCCCTTCTCGTTACAGTTGTAACAAGTCGCATCCTTTATCTTCTTACAGTCCAATGTCTTATGCTCACTGGACTTACAAATCCCACAAGCCCTAGGCTACGATTGGGATTTGGACTCATACCTGCACCTTCCCAGATGATGTTTCTTGCAGGTCTTGCATTTGGGCTTTTCACCCGATTGTTGGTCATCCTTTTTAAACCCCGAACTCTTCTTGTGGTCAATGTTCCTTTTATGTTTCTTGTCTGAACGGTGCGAGCTCTCATTTTCACGCTTCCTCTTTCCCGCATCAGAATTTCTAAGCGATCTCTGCCTGACCGCATCAAGGGTAAGAGATAATGACAAATCAGCTACAAACCTGAAAGTAGTAGGTCGAGACGCTTTCACACTTGCTTTGATCTCCGGGGCTAAATCCCCAATGAAACGGGCAATACGTTTTGGTTCCGGTGTCACCAAGTATGGAACCAACCGAGACATAGTATTAAAACTCGTGAGGTATGCCTTACAGTTTAAATTCTTCATGACCAATGTCAGAAAGTCAGTCTCGATCTTCTCAACTTCATGTTGAGGACAAAAATTCTCCTTAATAAGAGCAACAAATTGATCCCACGTCAGATTGTACAACGGGATCTTTCCAGTAGGTTGGATCAAAGACCTCTACCAAGCTAGAGCTTCACCTTTGAAAGATTGTGACACATACTTCACAATATCTCGCTCTGCGCATCCACTAATATCAACCACCGTATCCATCTTGTCTAGCCACATCAATTGATGGCTCCTTTTCCCCAGTGAAATCCCTGGGCTTGCAGGAGACAAAATACTTATAAGAACAGGTTTTTACTCGTGGCTCCCTATCAAATACAATCTTCTTAGATGGAATACTATGCTGATTTGAGGAGTGTCGGTCATCATCCTTCTTTGACTCATGCGTTTTAGATGGTGGCTTGTTATGAGCCTCAGAGTGAGTCTTAGGGTGAGATTTGGAATGAGGTGCAGATAGGGTCTTGCTTCGAGTCCCGCTTGATTCATTAAATTGCCTATCCATGGCTTTGGTAACAGCATTATCAATTAATGCTTGAAGTTCCGCACCGGTTACGTTGATCCTGGTAGTATCATGATTTTCCCGAGGGTGACTGTTGACTTCTTCAGACTCTGCCATGTAGCTTGATTGCTACATAAAATAATGACAATGATTTATTCAGGAGTCTAATATGGAATTGTCTTTTATGGCAATTCATTAACCATGGTAGTTATAAACCATATTGGTTAATTTCATTTATTTTAAATTTTTATTATATTTTATCCCAGTTATAAATTATTAAGGATAATTGAGTGGCATACAAAAGGCCTAGTCACATGGACAGTTTTAAATTCATAAGGCATGATTTTATAAAATCAAGGCATTTAGGTTTGAACGTAGTTCATTACCTTTTCTTGACAGGGAGTCGTAGACTACAACTATCTTTTGTCTTATATGACAATGAATATGGCCCGTAGGCATTACTTCACTAATGGATGTTTAAATAATAATTTAGAGAAAGGATTTGGAAGAATCCAATATAAGGATGACTTATGTGATTTTATCGAATCACATTTGTCAGGAATGTTAACATGTTTTCAGATGCTAACAAGGATCTGAATCATAATAAGGAACTACCATCATGGCCCTGTCTTAAAATGACACACGCGCTAGGTTTTGCCTTTAAGATTTTGTTTTTTGTTTTTTTTAATGGCAGATCTTATAAAAGGAATGATATTTTTATTTATTTCATATTTTATGTTTATGCATATAATGACAAAAATGAAAATTTTAAATTCAAACATTCCACTAAAATTTAAAAGAGTACATAATTGCCCTAAACGGGACTTTAACAGAAATAACTTGCCCACGCAGGGGCTAATACTGAAAATACAAGTCCTCGCAGGGACTAGGTACATAAATAGATGTCCACACAGGGACTTAATTTAAAATTAAAGAAATACAAAACAAACAAATAAGGAATTTTAATGATCCCTTTTGTTCTTCCCCTTGATTAAATTTGCCAAACCCTTCAAAAATCCCCGGTGGTTCCTACGCTCTTCTTGAACCTCCCGCTCTGCCCGGTTCAACCTCTGTAGAATCTCCTCCTGCTGTGGTGGCTGGATCTGCGGTGGTTGCGGCTGCTTCGGCTGAAGAGGTTGAGGAGGTATCGGGTATTGATACCCATGCGGTAGGTACCCCGACTGATATGAAGTCCCAAAAGGTCCTTCGGGGTGAAGGGCGTTGTAGTTGGCCGCCTTAATGTACGGGTCGACGGCAGGGGCATTATAGTAATTATAACCTGGGTAAGCAGGTTGTTCAAAGGGGTTATACGCCGCTGAACCGGCGTAAGAAGGTATTGGGTTATTAAAACCCATATGTGGTGGTGACGGTGGTGCGACTGGCGTAGAGTCCACCTCAGATACTGGGTTTGAAGGCCCACCCATCTGTGGGTCTTCATATAGTGGTGGGTAATGACTGCCACTGGAGGATTGGGGGTGCTAAAACGAATTCCCCCTCGCATGGACATCTGTGCGTTTCTTCTCCGCCTCGGTGGCTCCGGAGGCGGTTGCTGCTCTGGCGGCGGTGGCGGTGGCGGAGTGACCGCTACAAAACGTGAATCCTCCGAGGGATCCTGCTGCTGTTGCGACGGGTTGTAAGAGGGAGTAAACACCCAGTCGGATTGGGCAAACCTTGCCTCATAGCTGTCTGGACCACGATAAGGTGATCCATGAAAAGACGACCCGTCTGAAATCTCTTTGGGATGCGTGGGCGTCCCAGATGGTGGCTCGGCAGGATCTGTGTCTTCATCCATGTCCATGTTTTGATCACCGGAGAAATGGTCTTCGGGTCCCAATGGGTTAAAACCCACTGGTTCTTCAATTAGGTTTGCCGGGTTAAACCGGCTCTGAAAATAGGGTGTTGGGTCATTGAAAGAGTGGTGTGAGTTTGAGCGTTGGAGAGGGATGAAGGAGTGATGTGAGTTGTGGGGCTCGTTCTCCGATTGCGGCCCAAAAGAATGATGGCAAGAGGGTGATGAACTTAGCGAGACAGATCGCCTGGCTGGCTCCAAGTATGTCCTCCAATCCTCTTGAGGGCTTGTGCTCATGGTTACTGATGGAGTTCACCGGTGAGATGGCCCGGCTTCATGGTCATGGCTGGTGAAGATTGGGGCCTTGCCTCCTCTTCCTCATCCTCAAACACGTGGTGGCATCTTCTGTTCCTGTCAAACAAACAAAGGAAATAACCAAGAAAACAATAAAGGACAAATAAAAGATTAGGATTAGTCCTAAGTCCTTTTGCCTAGACTCGGAAGTCAAGGAATGTGCAACTGTGTCATTGAGATTAAACACAAAAGGCTAGTGTTTAATTCACTCAATGTTGGCTCTGATACCAACCTGTCACACCCCGATATTTCCACGTATACCGGTGGGCCCGGTGTGGAATATCGTGACGTAGTTGATATCATCATAGTCAATATATCACAGTTCAATGCACAGCGGAAGTCTAAAGTAAAATATATAACAAACTGAATGAAAGTAACAGGTGTATTATAAATGGAATGTTAAAGGATCCACAGGCGGATCAAATAAAAGATAACATTGTTCATGTCACACCCCGAAAATTACACGTTTCACCGGTGGGGGATTATCGTGACGTAGTTGGTAACATTACAGTCAAACAACACAATATTTAATTGCACAGCGGAAGCAAAAGATAGATAGATATATTTCAACCGAATATAATTGTAATATCAAGTATCACAAACAGTCGAAATAATCCACAGGGGGATCAAAATAAATAGGAAACATTGTTCAACAGTTTTGACATCCAAGCTTGCGAGACTTATTGTGGACGCTAGGAGAAAGCCAGCCTAGTTCGCGTAGTACCTGCACTTAACCTTTTTGGGAAGATACGTCAGTTTACACTGGTAAATACATTCAACCGACTCATTTTGAAAAGTTTAATAAAATTGATTTGAAATGCACGTGGCACAAACTTTTTATAACTTGGGATAATTATTTGAATATAATACTTGTAAACGAATTACATGTTTCTCGTGCGTTCAGTAGCCCGATCCGAAGAGTGGGTTAAAGATCAATATACACACCACATTATTTATTTAAGCAATGACGGGTGTACGCCTACACCCCGTGCTCAGGTCGTGGCCATCTCGTAAGATGATGCCAAGGATATCCGGGACATGGTCATTAACCCCCCAAAGGCTTTAAGCAAACAAAACATTTCAAAACGGAGCATATCAATGATTTAACCTCCATTCGGTTAAAGATTCAATGTCGGCCCAAGTGGTATTTTATATACCGTACACCAAGCCCGTATAAGGGAAATTAAGTTAAAAGTATTTACCTTTGCAAGTATCAATCACAATAGCAAGTGCGTGTAGCTTTTACCGGGTCTCCTATTCTGGAACGAAGGTTTATAATAACCTATTAGAATCCTAACGGGTCTTCAATTAAGCCTAAACTTAGACCGGTTAGTTTTGACGAAAGATACGGTTCGAACGCACGATTAGGAGAAGACCGGAATAGAATGTGTTTTAGTCCCGGCAAGTTTAAAGACTTGTATAATATGGGTAAACTAAACACCTTCTGGATTTGAGATAAAAATGACAAGGTTTGACCCGTTTCGGCTAATTTATGCAAACTAGTTACATAAGCCGAACCGAACGCGTAAGAAGCGTAACGGGTAACCGTAAGAGTCATATACAGGTTTCCTAAGTTAATATGCCCTAAATATGTTGTGATATCAGTAGGATATCTTCCATTATGCCCAAAGCGAGTGAAATCTCAAATTAAGCCCCGTAGGGGTATTTTGGTCATTTTAAAGATTATAAAAGCGATTAATTAAACTCCTGTGATTCGGGTCTGAATAAATCAGTAAAATAACTTATTTAACAGGGTAAATCTGTTGGTGTTAAGTCTTATGTGACAACATGGTTACAAACCCATACTATGCGTTTAATACACGTATAAAGTTGTTTTAAGCGATTTCCGGGTTATACAGGAAATCTGAGTTTTCTGGTCTGGTTATAAAGTTCAAAATACTTTATTTATTATATAAAATTAGTAACAATTGGATTGGCGTCAAAATACCATGTAGAACTCTTTTTATAACCAAAAAGGGCATAATCGGTATTTACCGAATCAAGGTCATAACCTTAGGTTATGAGCAGGTTAAAAATAATTAAAATCTTCAAAAATCACAAAATATTTATTACATCAGTGTGTAAAGGTTTGGTGTTGAAATTGGGTTTAGATAGGCTTTATGCTAAGTGCGCCATTTAATTAACAAAAGGTTTCTTAAATGCGCTATTTAGCATAACTCCTATTCTAGACCTCTAACTGATATGAAATTTCTGAGACATGTTTATAATTCAGTAGCAAAGACTATTGTCCTCTCACATTTCCAAAATTCTCGTTTTATAGTCAAAAGGGCATTATGGACAACTTTTAAGCATTTAACGGAAATGTGCAAACGACTCGGACAATCAACGAACCAGTCACAGAGGGTTATATTATCATGTAACCTGGTCCTAAGGAAGTCCTAAGGCATTTCTAGACTCTACTAAAACGGGTTAGAACTGAAGTCAATGCAAAAGTCAAAGTTTTGCGACTTTCGGTTCCGAACCGGGTCTAAACAGAAAATTGTCGGATCAAACAAGCTTAGACCAGTTATTATACTTATTACCAAGTTATATGAGTGATAAAATAGGTTACATGCCTTCTACATTGCTAATTATGCGCTAATTCGAAAATTAGCATTCTGTTGACTTTTTCTAAACAACCTTGACCCGACATTTGATCTAGTTAGAGTGGGAATCAGAGGGTGCCCTTTTGAGGGTTTAATGGCCACATAATTACCAACTTATAACCACCCTTGATTCGACTAATCAGTGGACCATTAATGATTAATCGTTAAGTCAACCGTTAATTACGACAGTTTGACTTTTAAGCTAAAACTAAGTAAAAACTCAATTAAGGAAGGTCAAGCATACTTACCAAAGTCTAATGCACTATTAGAGATGGCTTGGGTCTGCTCTTATGCTCCAGGAAGCTCCAAGAAAGCAGATGGAAGGTGTGCAAGAATGTTGCAAACATTGTGGCCTTATATAGTGATTTTAATCCATTAAGATCATGACAACTAAGTCTAGCATTGTTCCCAGATCATTTACAAGTGCCCCTAAGGCCTAGGAACTGTTTAGGGGTCGCCCATGCTGGAAAATAATCGTTCTAAGTCGGTTAAAAGGTTGAACAGTGCTGCTGTCTACGTTTTCTGTATCTTGGAGTCTGTCGCGGCCCGCGTAAGATTCTGTTAAGTATTACGCGGCCCGCCTGAGACCTGCTGTAAGATTTCAAATCTTTCAATTACAGACGTGGCCCGCGTAAGCCTTTGTTAAGTCTTACGCGGCCCGCCTGAGACATGCTGTCAGATTTCAAATCTTTCAATTATTACAGCTTGGCTCTTGGCTCTTCGAAAGGGTATTCTTTGCATTATGAGCCCTTCTTATTTACGTATAAGGGCCTTGAGACTTTTACCCACTTTGATAAGTCCTTGGTCACTTTGTTATTACCCGAAAAGTCAAAATTTTCAATGTTTACACTTTAACCCCTCTTATACGAATTTGATCATAACTTCCTCATATTATAACGAAACTTTATGAAATTTTTACCGTGCATTCTAGTGAGCATAATTTACCGTTAAAAAGCTTCAGGTTTGCTAAAAGGTCACTCAGAGGTATAACTTAAACATGTTGACACATTTAACCCCTGTAGTTTGTAATTTCTCACTTTCTTTCATATTTAGTTCCGTATGATTCATGATTTATTCGTTTGAAGGTATGAGCATCATGTAGGGTTACTGTAAAGTATATTTATCCCTTGTTGACGTCTTGAACCTTTATATTCACATACTTTCTATGTTTGTCAACTTTAGTCCCTCTAGAGTATTCTTCCTCACGTTCTAGCTTATGACACGTGTCAATACATTATAGGACGTAAACTTTCGAGGTGTTACATCCTCACCCCATTAAAAGAAATCTCGACCTCAAGATTTACTGAAACAACTGAGGGTATTTCTCTTTCATTGTGGACTCTACCTCCCACGTATACTCGGGACCTCTACGGGCATCCCATTTAACCTTTACAATTGGTACATGCTTCCTTCGAAACTTCTTAACCTGTCGATCCTCGATCGACACAGGTTTTTCAACAAACTTCAAGCTCTCTTCTATGTGCACATCTGTGTGTGGTATGACTAGTGATTCGTCAGCGAAACACTTCTTCAGATTGCAGATGTGTAACACATTGTGAATGCCACTGAGCTCTTTAGGTAATTTTAACTTGTAAGCAACTGATCTGACGCATTCGATGACCTCGAATGGTCCTATGTATCTCGGGCTTAACTTACCTTTCTTACCAAATCGCATCACTCCCTTCCAGGGTGATACTTTAAGCAACACCTTATCACCTACCTCGAATTTCAGAGGTTTACGCTTTAGGTCTGCGTAGCTTTTTTGCCTATCCCTGGCAGCTTTCAGGCGTTCACGAATCTGGACAATCTTGTCCGTCGTTTCAAAGACTATTTCTGGTCCTGTCAGTTGGACATCTCCAAATTCCGCCCAACAAACGGGCGTTCTGCATTTCCTACCGTACAAGGCCTCAAAAGGCGCAGCCTTAATGCTGGTATGGTAGCTATTGTTATACGAGAACTCGATCAATGGCAGGTGGTTATCCCAACTACCACCCAAATCAATCACACATGCACGAAGCATGTCTTCCAGGGTTTGGATTGTACGCTCACTCTGCCCGTCCGTCTGAGGGTGGTAAGCCGTACTGAAATTTAAGCGTGTGCCCAAAGATCGTTGGAAACTCTCCCAAAAATGTGACGTGTATCTAGTATCTCTGTTAGAGATAATAGACACTGGCACGCCATGTAGAGATACAATCTTATCTACGTACAATTGGTCTAACATGTCGGAGCTGTAAGTCTCCTTAATGGGTAGGAAGTGTGCTAACTTAGTCAGTCTGTCTACGATCACCCATATAGTATCATTTCCTTTCCTTGTCTTCGGCAACTTGGTGATGAAATCCATCATCACCATTTCCCACTTCCACTTGGGAAGTTCAGGCTGTTGCAGCAAACCTGACGGCTTCTGATGTTCAGCTTTGACTTGTGCGCATGTCAAACATTTAGCTACATAGGTAGCTATAGACTTCTTCAAGCCTATCCACCAAAAGTTTGCCTTCAAATCCTGGTACATCTTGTCAGCTCCAGGATGAACGGAGTATTTGGAACTGTGAGCTTCCTGGAGGATAACATCTCGAAGTCCTCCATAAACGGGAACCCATATTCGTCTATTTAACCTTAGAATTCCGTCCTTCCCATAGGATAACTGTTCTTCGGTTACTCCCAGCTTTTCACCAGGATAGTTGGCTTCCAGCACAGCTTCTTTCTGTGCAGCTAATAACCTTTCATTCAAACTATTCTTTATCTCAATGCTCTTGGCATGGATTCTTATAGGTTTCACCCTTTCCTTTTGACTCAAGGCATCGGCGACTACATTCGCCTTGCCAGGGTAGTACCTTATCTCACAATCATAATCATTCAGAGTTTCCATCCATCGTCGCTGCCTCATGTTCAAATCCTTTTGGTTGAACAGATGCTGGAGGCTCTTGTGATCAGAATAGATCACACACTTGATGCCATATAAATAGTGCCTCCATAGCTTCAGTGCGAATACAACGGCACCCAATTCTAAGTCATGGGTGGTGTAATTCTTTTCATGCACCTTTAACTGACGTGAAGCATAGGCAATAACCTTGCCTTTCTGCATAAGCACACACCCCATCCCGGTGTGTGATGCATCACAGTATACCACAAATTCTTCTATTCCATCAGGTAATGTTAACACCGGTGCATTGCTTAGCTTCTGTTTAAGGATATCAAAGGCTTCTTGTTGCTTCGGTCCCCAGTCGAACTTAATTTTCTTCCTAGTTAGAGAATTTAGGGGTGCAGCAATCCTTGAAAATTTTTCGATAAAACGCCTGTAATATCCTGTGACATGTGCGTGACTACACATATTTTTACAATGAAATTACACACGATTTGGTTTTAAATTTATAAAAGTGATTATTACTTTTACATCAAAACACACACGAAAGAGGCAAGTGTACCCCGTCATATATGTAGTAAAGTATCGGTAAGAACCAAGTATCGATCCACGGAAATGGGCGGAGAAATAATACTAGACCTTTGTCACTAAATTACCGGTAAAAACATAAGTTGTTTTAGTTTTAATTAAACTAAAGTAAGCATAAATAAATACTTATAAAACATAGTAGATTTAAAATACTAAAATAGATAAATAGCCTTGCTTAATACACAACCAAAGCATGTCAACTAAGTCGGTTTTGGCACTAGAAGCATTCGGTCAATTTTCCAATTTAAGACAATTAGTATCCCTTTCGGGAATCCTAACATGACAATCATTCCGAAAGTTAAAACGATAAACACACTTTAACCACCTAAAATTGTTCTTTAACGTGCAATTGATTAATGTCTACAAAAATCTCCTAAAAATAAGTTAGTCATCCGTTAGGAGTTTTCTAACCTCACTTAATCAAGGAAAGCGACACCGATAAACACAATGCAATCACCGAGACAAGCATAAACTAGATTAAATCACAACCGAGTTCATTTTACAAATCTTGCACAAAAATTCACCAAGATAACAATTTTGGCCGAAACTACTAACTAAGCTAACAAATCATGGCAAGAATTCATAACAACACCATCTAACCCGTTAGAGTCCTTCCGTGAGGGCAAGCTTTCTTGATTAACAATAATTACATTTTATTAAACCACTAACCATTTCTAGTATCATGGTGCCCACATTTTAACCAAGTTAAACTAGTTAACCAAGTTTAAAGTTTACTAATACATGATTAATTAAGCTTCATTTTTCAACTATCTTAACTAACCAAGTACCAATCATCCAACACAATTACTTATAATCAAGAAATCAATATCAATAACAAGGTTGCAAACTAATCATCAAAGATAATCATAGAAAATACTTCAAAATGTCATTACAAACAAAGATTAACATACTAATGGCTATAATCAAGCAAGGAATTGTTGTGTTTTTGCCCAAAGGCTACAATAATACATAAATAATCAATCTAAATAGGGGTGTTCAAGATCGGATAATCCGGTTTTCGGATATCCGAAAATTTCGGATATTGAATATTGGCATCCGAATCCGAATCCGAAATTTCGGATATCCGATTTTCGGATATCCGAAATTTTGGATTCGGATTTGGATTTCAAAACGGATATCCGAACTTAAAAAAAATATGTTTTCTAATTAGATCAAAACTAAACCTGTTTCGTATCAAATTTTCCGAGTTTATAATATCTAAAACATTCAACAAACTAATAATAAAATCCAAGCTTAAAAAGTTCAAGTTTTCAAAAGTTCAAAACAACACAACATATTCAAAACAAGAGTTTTTTCTTAAACTAGTGTTGATGGAAAAAGTATTTACTATTTTGGTGTTTCTAAAAAACTATTTAGTAAAATGGTGTTTTCCTTGTATTTTGTATTTACTTTTTTTATTTTTCTAACTAAGATATTATACTTTTTATTGTTTTTTCTTGTTTACTTTTTTATTTTCTAACCAAGATATTATACTTTTTTATTGTTTTTTTCTTGTTCAATCAATCCGTTATTGTTTTTTTATATTTTTGTAAAATACCCTTTTGTAACTGATCTAATACTTTTTTTCAATCCAATTCTTTATAGGCTCTCTAGTGGTTTTCTTTTTCAAATAAGGTTAGTTTATTTTTATTTTGTCTTTTTTAATTTAAAAAGTTAAAAAAGATTTGGTAAACCATATCCCCTGAAGTTTCAGAACCTGCCTTCCTCTTTTTTCCGTTAATAATTTTGAGGATTTCATGATTTTCAAAATAAGAACTTTGAGTCATAATCGATTCACGTTTTATATGGAATTGAAATTTGTTTTTTAGTAGTTCCACATATATAAATTATAATAATAAGTACTTATAACAGAGAGAATAAAGTATGTTAAAGATTTTCACCATCAAAGTTTTATAGTTAATAAATTATAATAAGTACTTATAACAGAGAGAATAAAGTATCTTAAATATTTTGAACATCAAAGGTTTATAGGTATATATGGATTTTGATTTCATATATTTCATAACAAAAAGAATACAAATTAACACGATATAACATATAATTCAAAACGAGAAAAAAATGACCGTCCTTGCTTGATAAAACTACGAAACGGAATGAATATGATTTTCATTTGTATTAGATATTAAGACCACAAGCTAGTCAATTTTAATGTTTGATAAAAGAAATTTATGCTTCGAATTTGATTGTAAAAATTTATATAACATTATTCTTATAGTTGTATTTGGAAAGAAAAAAAAAACCATTAGAAAGCCTGAACGTATTAAGAATTGATTGCTAAATATTATTAAACTGCTTAAATAAAAAAAGAGTATTATAAAAAAATTAATAAAAAGGATAACGAAGCGTTGAAAGAAAAAAACAATAAAAGTATAATATCTTGGTTAGAAAACAAAAAGTAAACACAAATTATACGGAAAACACTATTTTAGTAAATAGTTTTCAAAGAACACTAAAATGGTAAATACTTTTTCCACCAACACCAGTTTTGGAAAAAACTCTTCAAAACAATCCAAAGTTTAAAACAACTAAACATTCAAAACAAGACATAAATTAAAGTAGTTCTTATAATAAAAACAGTAAATCCAGCCACAAGCGCTTGTAAACATCCTCCATTCATCCCTTGTAAACCAAGCATCCAATATTCAACCCTTGTAAACCTGCGAAAGCGTACAATATATCAAAAATACATATTGTGAAATAGTAGCAAAGTTCTATAAAAGAAAAAAACAATTAAAGGTTGGTGAGTGGTGACAACAAGAGGAATAGAGAATTCTATTTACAAAGCATTTCTCTTTTAGCCACTATAATATACAACAGAAAAAAAACAATTCAAGGTTGGTGAGTGGGATGAGTTTTAACAAAAGTTGAAGGATACCATCTAATAAAATATGGATTAAAATAAAGAACTTCTCTTTCAGCCACTTTAATATACAACAGACTCAATTAAAAGGCATGTTAGTGTCACTAGAATCAAAGAATCAATCAACAGGTCCAATTAATAGAAACCTTAATAAGCCATAACTTAATAGAAATAAAAATACCTTAAGCCGACTCGATCGTTTCAGCAACCGTAGAAACTGGAATTGCAAGAATATCTCTAGCCATCCGAGCAAGAACGGGATATCGACATTGTTGAACTTTCCACCATTTTAATATGACGAACAACCAATTAGTTTATGACAATAAATACACTCCGCCTTGTCGGGGATATCACAATCAGTATAATGCTGCCACGAAGCCGATCTTTTTTTCATCAAACGGACTGAAGGAGTATCACTTACAGCCGGGGGTGGACATGGGGGTTTTCCATCTTTTTTTGGTTTTTGTTTCTTCTTTGAAACCACCTCATTTTCAGAAACTAGCTCACAATCTGAGTTGTTTTCATTAGGATTTTCCATTGAAATAGCTTACTCTACAAGAGAATACATAACAACAATTAAGCAATCAGATCTGGAATAATAAACTAGTAAATCTGTTAATAATAAGTAAATCTGTTAATATAAACAGTTTATTAATGAAAGTTAACATTTAACACTAACAGCCGACCAAATCTAGAATGTTAAAAAAAATATATGTAACAAATACAAACCTGTTAATACTTAATAAACAATAACAAGTATTTGCAATAAAGTATATGTACAATAAATCAACAAATCTACAAATCTAGAATATTATATGCGATTGAACAAAGAAATGGATAATAAATTAGAGTAATGGATAATAACATTTAACAGCCGACCAAATCTACATGCTTATGTTCATGCTTTTAATCAACAAATCACCTTAAAAATATAACCAAACTCATCGATCTAACCATTTAATTAACAATTAGTGTTAGATTTTTAATTTTATGAACAAAGAAATGGATAATAACACTTACGGAAGGTGGAGGAGGTCCTCTTGACGGATCGAAGATGGCAGAGGACGAGCGAGGGAGAGGATGCCAGAAGTCCAGGACAGATCGAAGATGAAAGTGACGAGTGACGACGGCTGTGTATATGTTTGTGATAGTTGGAACCCTAATTTTCAAAAGTGAATCTAATGGTGTGCGTGTGACGTGAAAAGGTTTTAGGAGTTAGGTGGAGGAATTAATCAATTAATATATTATATAAATAATAAATCTATTTTTTTTTTAAAGTTTTCGGATTCGGATAATCCGAATATCCGAAATTTTTTAGAATTCACATCCGAATCCGAATCCGAATTTTCGGATTATCCGATTTTCGGATATCCGAAATTTCGGATAATTCGGATACGGGTTTTCGGATATTTCGGATTCGGTTTCGGATTCAGATTTTTTTGAACACCCCTAAATCTAAATGCTTGAAACTTGACAAAAATATGGAAAGATTTAAGAAACCAAACCATAGACAAGCATAAGAATGAGAATCCGGATAGTAATCGAGCTAAACCGAACAATGTGGCTTGAATCCGGGCTAAAGCTAATGCTTCCAGAGCCTGAAAATCGCCTGTGAAGCTCTCCAAAATTCCAGAGTTACGAACAGAATGCTTCTGTTCGCTTTTTATATTTTTCGCTGTCGCACGGTCGTGCACCGATCGCACGACCGTTCACTTTATGCATTATTGTAGTTACTGTTCATGACATCAGCAGAGTTGACTGGTCTTCGGTCTCGCACGACCCTTCTTCATATGGCACGACCGTGCCATTCCGGTATCTTGTTGCACGGACTGCAGCACTGGTCGTTCATCACCGGGAATTAGCTGATCATCGGATCCGCACGGGGTGCAAGGTATGGCACGACCGTGCATCACCGGGATTATCTTGAACGCCCTGTTGCACTGGTCGTTCATCACCGGCTGATCTTGGTTTGTCGGAGATGCACGGTCGTTCCTCAGACCGCACGACCGTTCTGCATGCCCAGGTCAGTTTTCTAACAGAATGTTCGCAGCTTCGTCGTTTTGTCCGGAAAGTCCTCGTTTTCACTATCATCTTGTCCGGTACGCTGTTTTAGGCCTGTAAACAAAAGTATACATAATTAAGTATCCGAATGACGATTTTACGGCCGAAAACGCATTAAATGGGGATAAAATGGGGGACTAAAATATGTGTAAATTAGCGAATATCAAATCTCCCCACACTTGAACCTTGCTTGTCCTCAAGCAAGCTAAACTAAAATGCAATAAAAGATAAAATCAAACAAGAACGATAATTTACACACTATTTTATTGAAAACAAATATAAACGGTTAGCCGGTTTTTCGAAAGACAACATCAAAAGACTCAAACCCAACAAGCATATGCAATTATGTAGCGACAACCAAAAAGCCGTGACTTCACATTTAATTGACTCAACATGTTAATCTTCACACAACTCACAATGTTCACACACACTCGGTTTTATTTATGAAACATACATAAAATATGTACGTGCAAACACTCAATGCCTCGTCAATGAAATGTGTAATATCATAAGCTTGTTATAAGATCTCGTCTCCACCAACTAACATGCGAAAAAGTGTAAATCAAGAGGTCTTTACGGGTTGCAATGTTAGGCTTGGGCGAAGGGTATGGAAATGGATATTTAAAGTGGCGAAACGGTTAAAACTCGGTTTTAGCGTTTAACTAGCGACAACAATACAACTATACATACAAATGCCTTAAAAAGGCGATTATTGCACAATCGAGCTTATCAACGAAATTTTAACATTTAAGCATTCAAAATTGCTCGATTTTTGTCAACTTCACCCTATTTTAGGGTGTTTTATTTTCTGTTATTTTTTTATCAAAATAAACTAACGGATTTATACAATGGGTAGTAAACTATAACAAGCGCTAGTTAAATGATTATTTCGGCCGAGTTTTAACGCTAAAAGGTTTAAAATATAAAAAGGCTAAATATGGCTAAGTGGGCGATAATATTGGGTAGACAAAGGTAAACGGGAAGGCTCGACATGGTTAATCCTAAAGGGTAACATAGGGTTTACGGGAAACACAACACAAAGAACAAGGCTAACAACAAAGGGGTAATCTAAGTGCCTCTATCACTTTTACACAATTCCGCAAGTTCATGGTCTTAACAAGTATACTAGTGACAAGTTCTAAATTACACATAACATCCGGCTCACTCCTATATCCGAAATGAACAAATATATATAACAATATCAAGGCTCAAATATGCTCACGTAACGGAAGGAATGGGTAAAAGTGTGAAAACTATTATGCAAGTCTTTCTTTGTTTGTCACGCTTTCCGGTTTCCTTTTTCAAAAATATTTTGCTTGTCGAGTTTTTATCAAGTCCGAAGCTTTCTAAAACACAACCAACCGGTTTATTTACTAAAATATATACAGAAAACAGATATTTTTGAATGAATTTTCTGATTTTTTTTAGAGGACAAACAAAGTTAACCAAGTTAACCCCCTCCCCACACTTGAACTTCGCATTGTCCCCAATGCGAAACCAAAATATAGAGAAAAAGGATAATAGTACTCCCCTCAAGATGATATCTGATGAAACGAGACTTCCAAAGCTGTGTCTGTCATATGCTCTGGTCCAAGATATGTCGGATCTGCAAGTATGTCACATGTACACCAAAACAGAACAGTAACATAATAACATAAAAACCATAATGTACATAAATAGAAATACTAGAAATCCCAACAAAGACAAGACATAAAGTAAAGTGTTTGAAAATAAAATACAATCTGGGGGTGTTGGAAATACTAAGCAAAAAGAACACCCGAAATAACAAGTACTGAAATAATAAAAACCATAAACGAACAACACCACCATCTCCTACTCGTCATCACCATCATCGTCTCTCGTGAAGGATGGGCCCGCATCACCATAACCAGGTGGGTTCCACGGTGGGAACTGTGGAGGGTGCTGAAAGTAGTCGGGATATGCTTGATGCATCTCCCCGAATAAGTATGAAAATCCGGCACTCACCCCCAGGTATAAACTCTCCTGGTTATGCCTAAGCTGATCCTAAGTGGCCCTGAGCTGATCCTGACTAGCCCAGATCCGGTCCTGGCTAGTCCTAATCTGGTCGATATAGGTCCCATGCTGCTCCTGCGTAACACGCATCTGTTGGAACTGCTGGTAAAACTCTGGCCACTCCAGATGCTGGTGGTAATCATGGTGCTGCGGTGAATGCGGTGGCTGGTGTGGTGGTGTCTGTGGCTGGTGCTGCCCGTGCTGCTGAACTACATGCTGTTCCTCCATTTCTTCATCCTCATCCTTTGCTGGAAGTGGGGGGTAACGGGTCCCAGACCTCGTTATTCAGACCCCTCAATCTATCCCCCTGACCAGTCTCAGCAATTACCCCCATCACCTTCAACGACCGAATATCAACATAAACACCATCGGTCACATGAGTGAGACTCTCAAGCACCTCATCAGTCATCAACCCTAGGTTGTAAGCAATCTCGGTCACATATTGACCACCATGAATCTGACTGTTCGGCGTTCTACCTGAGCACTTCACAAAGTATTCAGCCATCCGTGCGGCTAGGTTAATGTGTACTCCATCAACCAGCGCGTACAGAAAAATCAAATCCGGTGTTGGACAGTTCCCTAAACTGTCCATGCGGCCGCAAATGGTGTGGCTAAACACATGATGCATCTCTCGAACCAAGGGGTCTCTCAACCGTGAAGCCTTAGACATTCTCGGGTCATAAGGGTCACCAATAGCATTTGCAGCCCAGAATGCAGCCCGTGCTTCATCAGACGGAAAGGTAAATTGCTCAGTGAAGAACTCGGAATCCATGTCTGCAGTTGTGTAGATACCCAGCCTCCTACCCAATCGACCTACCGACCAACTATGCCAGCGTCCGCCCAACATAAAAGTTACCCGCTCCTTGTAGCGGAATTTTGGCCTTCTAGCAGTAATTGGTTTTTCGTAGGCATATGTGGAGAAAAACTCTATCGTTAGCTCAAGATAGATGGGTCGGTCGATAGCTACTAAGCGCGCAAGTGGGATACTGATCATGTTTTCAAGCCTATCAAACTGATTGAGATCCCTCATAACGTCCCAATCCAACCTCCCGGGGACGCCAAATTGCCCTCGCCTTCTCCATAAGGCATCCCGTATTGGGATACAAAGGGCTTCTCGTTCATCATTGGGGTTAAACTGAAGGAAGGGATGATCCATCGTGCGAAGAGATGGGTGGAACCGTGCGAAGAAACCGTGCTATTTAAGGCAAAAACGCTCTGGAACGGTCGGCAGCAGTTAGGGTTCGCGAATTGTGAATGGGGGCTACAGATGAGGGTATTTATATTGGACAAATGACCAAATTGCCCTTAGCCATTCGCACGGTCGTGCGACGGACCGCACGTTCGTGCGTCGCTGACATTTGGCTGACCCTTCACGCTGTTCTCGGAGATGCACCGGGGGTGCGACTCACCGTTCCGGCCAGCCCGCAAACGCACGGGCGTGCGATAGGTGGCACGGCCGTGCCATATCTGCAGATCAGATTTTTCTGCAGAAAACAGTTTCAGCACCCTTTTCGGCTGTTTTTCGCCATTTTTACCATCCGCAAACTGTTCTAACATTTTTCTCACATAAACCCTTAACTCGGCACGTATAAAAACTATACAAACTAACGGAAACTACCAAATACTCCTAAATTACGCTAAAACTAGAAAAACACAAAAAGGACGATTTTACCCCTAAAGCGCTTTTGACGCTCATGCTACATTTTTGATCCGCGAGTCAGTAGCGTAGACTCTCTCCTCCCCACACTTATGATGTGTGCGGGGTTTGGAGCTCAATGACCTCCACCGCCGACTCTATCGGCCCGGCAACGTACAACTTCTAGCGATGCCCATTTACCTTGAAAATAACGCCGTCCGCGTTCTCTATTGCAACAGTCCCGTACGGAAATACCTCTTTAACTGTGTATGGGCCTGTCCAACGTGAATGAAGCTTCCCGGGAAATAAGCGCAACCGCGAGTTGTAAAGAAGAACAAGATCGCCCGCTTGGAATTCTTTGTGGTCCTTCAAGCGTTTATCGTGCAATCTCTTCGTGCGCTCCTTGTACAACACGGAGCTTTCATAAGCATGTTGTCGCAACTCTTCCAATTCATGAATCTGGAGAAACCGGGCTTCACCTCCGGTTTTCAAGTCCAGATTTGCGGTTTCGCTTTATGCTCCAACTCAACCGGCAAATGGCATGCTTTTCCGTAAACAAGCCTAAAGGAAGTAGTCCCAATAGGCGTCTTGTAAGCCGTACGGAAAGCCCACAACGCTTCATCAAGCTTA